>JAOYMZ010079215.1:0-11585 GCA_025802335.1 Pinguicula primuliflora
CAAAGGAGATCTTGCTATTGACCAAATCTAATCTTGCGGCAGATCTTCAGGGATTGCCTCCTTTGATATTGTTAACATTTTTGTGTGTGTGTGTATGTGAACAAAGTATACTCAAAACTTATTATAACGTCTCAATCAGCATGAAACTCTGAACTGTATTACCTGAATTATGCATTTAAAATGCAAGGAGAATCTGTTTGTTGTCTGCTGCGTCTATTTATTGCATCACATTAACTTAATGAATTGTTGCTGGAACTTTCATTTTCTTCTGACTCCAAATTCATCGTTTTCACCACGAGTGTTGTAGGAAAAGCAAAGGAACAAAATAAAGGAAAAAATAGACAAATGTTTTTTTTGGTAGTTAAGAGGCATTCAATCAACGAAACAAATAGTTATGTACAATACTATCCTATCACGTTATTGAAACAACTAACCTATCAGTTACTACAAGCCATAAGCATAATGACTTTCACAACAAAAGACATGAAACTCTATTCCTAGCAGAAACTAAGAACTTAAGGTTCATCTCTGTCAGTATCTAGAGGAATATATTGTCTCTCATCTTGTAAACAGAGCCGAAGGTTGCCGGATCCAGTCGGATAGTGTACTTGCTTTAGGTGCACTATTGTAGGCCGATATCCAGAACCATGTCGATGTTTTTACAGATTCAGTAACGTCTCTGATTCCTTCATCGTCAAAATGGATCCCATTCCTCTCCTTCCATAAGTACCACATACCAGCCTGCCAAATCGTATGGCCTATCCTCCTCCATGTTCTACCTTTGAACTTGCTGATGAAAGCCGTGTAGTGGCTGGCAATATCCAGTCCAGGTTCAAACTGTATATCCAGCCATGTTGCAATCTCAGCCCAGGTTTCCCTCGCGTGCGAACAAAAACAGAACAGGTGCATGACAGTTTCTTCACTTAGGCCACACCAGACACATAATCCAGCTGCTGCTTCCACGGTAACTCCTCGGGTCCTTAAATTGTCCATGGTTGGCCCTCTTTGTTGCATTAGTTTCCATGAGAAAGCCTGCACATACAAAGGAGCGAATTTACCCTAGGCTTTAGCAAAGAACGCTCTGTCAATTCCATCATCCATACAGTCCTGATTCTGAATTTCTGTGTATGCACTTGAAACCGTATATTGACCCGAATTTTTGGCCCTCCATCTCCATCCATCCCTTCCCTCTTGCAGTTGATTGCTCATCTGTATCTCTTCTTGCAGCTGCTCTAATCTCACTACATCCCACTGTCTGAGAGGCCTTCTGAAAGCTGATTGCGCTGCATTTGCTGGGAGGGGGCCCTGTAAATCTGCCCGTAGCTCTGTGTTCCCCATCAGAGCCTCTCTCACAGTTTTTTCTTTGTTCAGGGACAAGCGATATAGGTCACCGTAGGTTACGGCGAAGGCTCCTTCCTTTGTCCAATTGGATTTCCAGAAGAGTGCTGCGTCACCTGACCCAATCTGCAGCTCCAACTGATTATTGTACCATTGCTCTTCTGATGCTTATTCCCAGATATCCCTCCACAGTCTTGAGGTATTGTTTGGCAGGGTGATCATTAGAGGCTCCACCATACAGTCAGAAGCGCAGAAGTACTTCTCCATTATGACTTCTCTCCATAAGCTATCCTCTTCAGTCCGTAGCCTCCAGTTCCATTTTGTCAAGAGTGCCTTGTTCATGCTTTTTAAGTTTTTGAGGCCTATTCCTCCTTCTTGCTTTTCCAAACACAAATGCTGGTGGCTTATCCAGTGGATTGGCCGCCGCTGCCTCGAGTTTGTTTGCCATAGGAACTTGGTTATCATCTTTGTCAGACCTTTGATCACGGTTTCTGGCGCCTGGAAAATAGACATGTAGTAAAGAGTAAGATTCGTTAGTACAGATTTAATTAATGTTATTCTCCCTACAAAGTTCAACAGCTTGTTTTCCAAGCTTTTCAACTTTGTTTCCATCTGTTTATACAGCTTGTCCCAGCTTTTAACTTTCCCTGGATTGTCTCTGAGTGGTAATCCAAGATAGCTACTTGGCAGAGTCCCTTGCTGGCATCTGAGTAATCCTGCATATTCAGCTAGAACTGAGGTTGTGATGTTGATGCCAAATAATTCACTCTTTATAAAGTTGACTGCCAGCCCGGAGATTAGCTCAAAGACCATCAGAATTCCTTTCATCATGCTAACGTTTATCTCTGAGCCCTCCACTATTATAAGAGTGTCATCCGCGTACTGTAAATGGGACACTTCAACTTTTCCAATCTGGGCTCCAGTCAACATATTTAAGCTTCCTGCTCTCTTTAGCATCAGATGGAGTCCTTCAGCCACAATAATGAAGAGCAGAGGTGGTGGATCTCCTTGTCGCAGTCCCCGCTGCAATTTAAACTCCCCTGCACTAGAACCATTAATCAGAACTGAGGCCCGGACAGTCGTTACACATTCCATAACCCATCTGATCCACTGTCTAGAGAAACCCATTTTTGACATCATTGCTTCCATAAACACTCAATTAATTGTGTCAAAGGCTTTCCTGAAATCAATCTTGAAAAATAACAGGGGCTTCTTATTCCTTTTGTAGGAATTAATAATCTCATTCGCGACAAGAATCCCGTCCAGTATTTGTTGACCTCTCATAAACCCAGTCTGTTCTTTGCAAATCAGCTTTCCAATGATTTTGCTGAGTCTAGAAGCCAAAATTTTAGATAGGACTTTGTACCCACACCCTACTAATGAGATAGGTCTATAGTGCTCCATAGCTGTTGGGCTTGTGATTTTTGGGACCAGTGTAATCCATGTTGAATTTAGGCCTTGTGCCAGATGTCCCGTCTGTTGAAATTCCTTGATAAATCGGAAGAAGTCTGTCTTAACTGCTGCCTAGTTCTATTGGAGGAAGTAGAAATTGAATCCGTCTGGCCCCGGTGACTTTTTTGGCTTACGATTCCAGACTGCTTTTGTGATTTCCTCTTCAGTTATTTCACTTGTTAGATTACTGTTGTCATCCTCGCTGACCATACTATCAGCTGGTATGTCTATTTGCGGCCTTATTGGCTTCCTGTCAGTGTACTGCTCAACAAAATATTCTGTTATGCTTTGCTTTACTGCCGGGACCTCATCACACCAAACTCCGTCTATTTCCAGTCCCCGAATATTGTTTATATGTCTGTTCCTTCTCAGCCTGGCATGAAAGTAGCAGTGATTCCCATCCCCTTCCAATATCCACTTGGATTTACTCTTCTGAAAGATTAACTTTTCCTTATCTTTGAGGGATTTCTGCAGATTGACCCACGCACTTTTCTGGATTTCTCTTTCATCTATCTGTAGGATACCATGTTCGGCTTTCAGATCATATGAGTGTACCTACAGCTTATATCTTTCAATCCTTTGATCAATATTTCCAAAAGAGGTTTTGTTCCAGCTTGCTAGAATGATCCTGAGTTTTTTCAGCTTCAAGTGTAGAATATGCCCCTTGCTTCCCACTTCCTGCAAACCACTCCATTCCGTTTGTACTAGATCCTTGAACCCCGGAGCCTCATTCCAACAATCCAAAGTTCGTTGAGCTTTAGGTCCTCAGTTTACATCTTCCATCTTTAGTAGAATCGGACAGTGATCAGAAATACTTCTTTTGAGTCCAAACTGGTATAGGTCTGGCCAAGTATCCAGCCATTCTTTTGTGAGTAGGAATCTGTCTAACCTACTGCTACTTACTCCTTTCCCAGCATAGCTTGTGAATCTTCTCTGTTGCAATGGGAGGTCTATCAAATTTCCCCCTAGTATTAGATTCTAAAAATCCAGCATCTCCCTCGACTGTGGGGGAGCTGCGCTCATTCTCTCGTCCACTATTCGTACTGCATTGAAATCTCCTGCTATACACCATCTCCCATTTGGAACTAGCTGAATTTCGTCCATTATTTCACGCCACAAAATTCTTTTTTGTGTAACCAGGGCAGGGGCATAAACATTTATTATATGCACCTCCACTTGATCCACTCCCCATTTCCCACTGATTCGTATAAATCTATCTGTCTGTCTTGTTGTCACTTGGACTAATAGTCCTTTCCTCCATAAACAAAGAAGCCCCCCTGACCTTCCCACTGAATCCTGATGTATCCATTCACATTCCTCGTCCCCCCATAACCGTTTCCTTAACTTGTTGCTGAACTGTTCTAGCTTGGTTTCTTGTATCAGAATTAGATCAACTTGTTGGGAGCTTACTAGTTTCTTGATGTCAGTTTTTTTAACAGGTGTTCCTAGCCCGCGGATATTATAGCTCATGATCCTCATTATTCTAGCTTTTTATACATATCGGTCTTCGAATGACCGGTGTAATCCTTAATTACGTTAATTAGCGATTTTCATTATAACCGGTCTTTGGTAGACCGGTATTTGTTTATACCGGTCTTCCAAAGACCGGTGCCTCTCACCGGTCTTCCGAAGACCTGTGAGTGGCAAATTAAAAAACTAGTCGCTATTTTGTGGCACAAACAACAATTTTCCTCGACTTCGTCAATTTCTCTTAGAATAATGCTATTCATACATTTTTTCTTGACACTATCACTAAACACACATATATGGCACCATTATAATAATGTGAGAAAAAGAAAAAAATGAAAAAAAAGGTAACATGGATGGTGCCACATGTGTGTGGCTAGTAATAATGTCAAAATAAATTGTATGAGTAGCATCACTCTTTCTTATCTTCGCAGCAGAATTCGATAAAGGCAGAGAACCGTCAGAATGAAGAATTCTGGTTCACAAGACTCATAAGAGATCAGACCAAAAAGTCAATTTATTGGAGAAAACAGTTTCGTCTGGGAATGCATAATGGAAAACTCCCACACCGATTACAAAAGAAAGTTGTCCGGACAGTAGAAATTATAAAATAACAAGGTCCGATACAGAGAAAGTATTAGGTTTCGACGCAGCTGGGTCGGCCGAAAGTAGAGCGTGAAAAATTCAGATAGGTTGAATCTGGGTCTAGTTCTGAAGAAGGTTAATTTGAGGCTGGTTTCGTATTCCTCTCCCCAGCACTCTTCTTCGTTCAACCTATTTGAATCTGAAATGAAGGAGGAATCCGGATTCTGAAGGAGGTGCGGCGCCCGTTGCTGCCCAGGAGGAAGCTTTGTGATCCCCGTAGAAATTATTTTCTAGTTCATTTTCCACCATAGTCCTATAGTATCTCTTTCCCATAAGCCTTCAATGATTTGGTTGTACTCAAATGTTTTTTCGGTTACTTCTGAAACTGACCCAAAAAAACTTGCGACGTGAAACTCAACTGATCCTGTGAATTTTGTAAAACAAGTTTGTAGTTAGTTCACAAAACTATCTCGTCAAAGCTTCTCGCCAGGCTCTTTACATCAGGCGCCTAAGCCGTCAGGCCGTCTAAGTGGGAGCGGCCTAAGCTGTAATTCGTTAAGAACAGCTATACATTCATGCATTCATTTGTTGCCTTGAAATTGTGTTCTCTCTCATGGCCAGTGATTAGATTACTCTTATATTTATTTTTTTCCACGAAACCTATCTAGTGCTGTTTTCCTCGTTGCTGGAACCACTGTATGTTATCATACTCTCTGCTAGTACCACACTTCGTTTGTTTTGGGTAAATTTTGTTGCATGATATTTACCAATTAATTTATCGACAAGTTGCTTAATAAGGCGGAAGCGGCAGGCTATATGCACAAATATCATGTATGCTAGAAGAATTTAGGTCCTGTATTGTAGCTGTAACTAGTGTGCACAATTATAGCACTGCTCTTTTCTTTTCTGTTTTCGAGTTTTGAATCCTAGTAAATTCTATGATGTTTGAGTCGGATCCTAGGTTATACATAAATTTTTAAGCTTAATTTCATGAAACAATATTGCTTCTTAATTCTTTATAAATTATCACATGTATGGCCTTGTTTATACGTTATCGATACTAGTGTAACAACTTTGACATTTCACAATTTTTTCGAACTTGCTGTTTGATTCTACTCTCAGGACAGCTATTATAATTTCTCTTTTGTTTCTATCATTCTATCACCTAAAGTTGGAGGATTTGTTTTTGTTGATAAAGTTTGATTCCTATTAGTCCTCATTCCAAGGTCTTTCAATGATTCTATCACACTTCCTCGGATTACCAATGTAAGGATTGATCTTTTATTTCCATGCCTTTCAATTTGTTTGGTAGTGCTTCCATATCTTCCAACTATAAACTGATGAAGTTAAGAAAATTTATGTGTTCCTTGGGAAGGACCAGACACTATATGAGAACTCTAGAGTTTCAGTTACATTTACATTCTGAATATACAATGAGTCATCATCATAGCAGTATCTGCAACGTACACTCTGTTTCGGTGAGTAAATGACCATCAGCCCTATCATTGAATTCTTTTTAGTCCTCCGTGCCCTTTTATGTTGCGTTCTAACTTGTTGTATGACATTTTTCTCGATTACCTTTTAGATAAATCATATGGTTGTTAGGTGTTGATGGGCAACATTATTATTGCAGATGGGCAGCTGCTTCTTTGTTCTCACTAGTTCTTGGAGGTCTTTGCTTCTTTGGAAAGTTAATGGACCTTTCAACTCACTTTTACATATGACTGGTCTCGTCATTTTCCTGCTATACTCTCTAACTCCTCAAGTGGCCTAGAAACAGGTCTGGTTGGCACAGTTAGCTTGTTTATATTGGCATGGAAAGTGCTTGAATTTTTTTTTCTCCGGCTGCAATTAGCTATATAGCATAGTTTCTAATCCCCATAGGCATGCTAGTTGGTTGGTTATTCTGTTTATCATCAGCATCATGAAGTTATATATCATGTTATAGCTTGCTTTGATGAAAACAATCATATGATATTCCACTAGCCGCCTGATGTACTTCATTTTTCCATCTGCAGAGAAATTTGCTATTTATTAATGTTAGATTTAATTATTGATATTAATTATTTGTAGCCTGCGGATCATTGGAGTTGTGAATGGATTTCTCATCTCTGGTGGTTTGTATCATAGCATCTTTCACAGTTCTCGTGGTAATTTTCCATTACTCACCCATCCTTACATTGCACTGAGACATGTTTTTGCTGACAAAACTGAAAGCTTAGAAGTCAAGCTTTTAAAATCTTGGGCATGTATGCCTGGCCCTAATTACGGAGTTCTATCTCGTTCATGATCATGACAAAAGAGTTCACCACCATCTTAGCTATCACATACTGCAACTTGACAATCATTATTACAAAATCTCACAATTTTTGTTGAAATATCCATATTTTTGTCATTAACCATATGCCCGGCAGGAAGAACAGGAAATTAATTATTGAGTACTACTGAATCTGATATAGGTAGTTGCAAGTGGTGACCTTCACTGGAATGCTCTTTTGAAAGCCAACTTCGAGGCTGTTCCTCGAAGCATACCTATTATCGCACTTTCTTTTGTTTATCAACTCCCTAACGAGATAGATGCTCCTGTTTGAATTTTGTGCATCATATCACGCATGCTCCTCATGAGCTGTTGATACTTCCTTGCAGAATGTAGTGTCAGTTCTTTGTACAAATCTTGAAGGCGACTTACCGAATAAGGTGATAAAAGAGAGCTTGGTTTAATGACAAACAAGTACATAATCATGTGTACATAATTTCATGGCATGGGCGGAGCAGAAACCTAGATATCAGTTTAACTCTTCTGATTGCAGGATTGCTATAATTCTGGGCACTGCTACCCCACTCGTGTTATTTCTTGTATGCTATAATTCCGGGCACTGGTATCCCACTCGTGTTAATTCTGAGCCTCCCATCCGATCAGAACAGGCGTATGCCATATTTACTGACTCTAGTCCCCACCATTGTTATTATCTCTGCTGGATCCAGAAATATCCTTCAAAGCCCTGGATTTTGCAGGGACATATGGAGGGAAATTGCATAATTTTACTCCAAATTCTGCACCATCTTTTGCAACTCAAGATGATCAACTGTTTGGGTACACGGTTTTTATCCGAAGTTTTCCTCTGTAATCGACACTTGCTATTGCTATCATGGCTCTTAGTGTCTGTTAGTGCTGTTTGGTATTCTTCCTGCTGCCATGTCATGGTCAGATAGATATTCTGCTCTCAAACATCCTTAGGAAAGTTCACCCTCTCCATAGTCATTGGAGTGCAGTGCAGGCCTTGTCATACACGAGAGACCGGGTACGGGTAATACCCATTACCCGAACTCATGTAAAATAAAAAAAAAAAGTAAAAAAAAACCTGCAGTGCAAAAATTGAAGCTTAATCCCTACACTGATCAAGAACACAGTTTTAACATTTTCTTCCAATCGTTCATCCTTTAAGGTAGTGAAGAAACATATCCTTCTTCATACCATTTTAAGTGTTCTGTTGTCAAAAAAATCAATTCAAAATATGGTTGAGAGGAGAGGACACTATCATACGATTTTTATGAACGTTGCGACCTCTGATTTGTAGTGAAAAATTGAAGATTTGTATTGCAACAATTGAAAATATAACCTGCAGTGCAAAAATATAAAACCTGCAACTCACAAGCTAGAATACAACTCACAAGTAACATTTGAAGTAAACGAAAGGTCTGAAAGTTGTTTTTTAAAATTTATTCAATTAACAATTAAAAAACTATAAAACTAAAGTAACTAAGAAATTTTACTAGTAAAAAACCACAACATAAAGAACGCCCGAAACCCGAACAAAAGTAACCTTTGAAAATGTTCGGGTCTAGGTAATATCCAGACCCGAAAGTAGAAACTCGATACTCGGACCCGGAAACCTCGGGTCCGGATTTCGGGTCCGGAATTTACTGCCCGTACCCGGCTCAATACCCGTCGGGTAACGGGTAACGGGTAACGGGTACGGGTATCGGATTACCCGCGGGTAAATTGGGCACCCCTGGTTAGAAAGCTTATACATAGGAGATCACAAGTCTCATGTTTAGTTTCGGTTCCGGCGACGACCCTATTTAGGACTACTTAACCCAAGGAAAAATGTGAACCCTCCATTAAACGGTGATAAAGTCGTCGGAATATCACCAAAACTTGAACATATGATCTTCTATGTATAAGTTTTCAAATGGTGTGACCACTTTCGTGAACAGGTGATGCTAATGGCAGAAATTGAAAACGTGTGTTCATTTGTGTATTCATTTATATAGGCATTGAACCTGTCCCTATATCTATATCTATATAACAATTTGCCGTGCTAAAGGACCAAAAAATCCAATTTCTCACCGCAGAAAACGACATCCCACATGTTGACATGGACTTTTGTGTTCTCCAATGTGGCTCCCTCTGATTGGTTGATTTTACTCCTTTTTTACTCCTTTTTTACTCCTTTTTACACATAATAATAGTATAGTATAGATATTCATATTCTGGACAAATGAAACCAGCCTCTCTTCCCTTGCCCTAAATCGGCGTCCCGCTGCTCCTCCTCTTCCTTCCTTCCGCCGACCTCAGGTAAGCATTTTTCCTTTGTTCGATTTTCTGCAATTCCTTTTCCTTTGTTTGACCACATGTGGAGTTGATTTTGTTCTTTTGGGGTCCACGTTTGATTTTGTGCTTCTTTTGGGGTCCACGTTTGATTTTGTGCTTCTTTTGGGTCGTAGTTTTTGGCCATATTTCTTTGTTGAATTTTTGGTTGGTTGGGAGATGAAACATGTGATGCTGTTTAGTTCATTTGCCTTCTTAGAATCAGTTCTTGGGGCAAAAATCTTCTTTTGGTGACAATTTTTTTTCTTTCGGCTATTTGTTGCGCTGCATTTCTTTTCTTTTTTTCTTTCGGTTATTTGTTGCGCTGCATTTTCTTTTCTTTTGGTGACAATTTACATTTTGGTTTGTATCCCAATAGATTAATTTTTGTAAAATTGTTTTGGTGGTCTTTTAATTCCTTCGTATTTAATTTCGACACTTACTGCTTGATTACTTACTACTTCAAACCACAACAAGTTATAAGCTACTTCAACCTACAGCAAGTTTTGGTTACAGCTTGATTGCTTACTGTCATAGGATTTCTTACTGTCATTGTGGAAATTTTATTCGTTACTGCTTGATTTTCGTCGCTATTGCTTGCTTTTCGTTACTTGATTTCATAGTTTCCCATTGCCCATAATAAGCTTGCATAGTTTCGCTGATCCTTCATTTGTTCCCGTTTGTTCAAAGTTTGCATGGTTTTGTTTATCCTTCATTTGTTCCCATTCCCGTTTGTTCATTATTTGCTACTGCTGATCTTGGTTCATTAACATTAACTTGGGTTTATTAGCATGTTGTTTTGTCAATCTCATCTCTGCTCTCTGGTGTTTTTTTGGTTTATGGTGTTTCGGTGCTACTGTTAGTAGCATTTTCAAATCTGTTAGTTTCTGCTGTTTCTCTGCTCTCTGGTGTTTTTGGGTTCATCTCCTCCTCGGCTTCAAGTTTCGTGCGGCTAACTAACTGTTGCATTTGCATTTTTTCAACAGTTTCGTTTGTTCTATGGTTAATTCGCGTTGTGTGTTATTTTTGTTCGTTGGGGAACTTTATTGCTTATGAAGCTGCTGCTCTTGAGGAAGTCATGGTTTCATTTAGTTCAGCTCTTTGGGAACTAAATGAAATTTCGTGCGTTGTATCTACTTTATCTAATTAGGATGCCGAAAACCGGACGTCCAACCGACCCATGCTGGGTATACGGCGTTCGCGTACCCGGGAATAAGGTCCAGTGTTCGTTTTGCAACCGGACGTACTCCTCCATTACAAATTTTAAGTACCATCTTGCTTCCCTTCCTCAACGTGTCGCGCCATGCAACAGCGTGCTTCTTCCTAACGACAGCAATGGACGCACCACTAATATCGTTTATCGAGAGGTCCTGCAATGAGTACGTCATCTATCCATAATTACTTCATTCCTTTACCTGATTACCATTTACCATGCGTTCGCATATTTGTCTTCGTACTTTGATTCACGGTTTTAACAACACTTTTTCTCATCATTCAGACAGTTGGGTACACTCTTAATTATATGGATATGCTGCTGTTTCATCCTAAATTTCACCGTGTTTTGCTCCGACTTCATATCGACGTCCAAGCGATTTTCCACCTTCACACTTTCTTCCCAGTATTATTGGTACGTTTATTTGTCATTGTAGTGTTATCCCATTAGACGTCGGAATCGTGCCCTAAGGGCACGGGACATAACAATAGTGCAACCGTTTGAGTATATGATGTTATATATCCAATAATGATAATGTTTTTGTCCTACGTTATGCAACCATGATAATGCTTTGTTACAAAGCAACGCAACACCTTAAAATGCTCTTACATGTTGCAAAAAAACATTATTTCTTTATAGCGTGCATACGATTTTGGATTAACATGTTCGGCACGAACCGTGGCCTGAGGCCATGGGTTATAACCTAGTCTATCATATAATTTGCACCGTCTTTTTTTGTGGGATGGAGGACCAGATTTGTTGTTGTTTTAACTGTATATATGACTGTCACCTGATCCCCTCTCATATATATATATATATATAGAATGGTTTCTATGGTCAGTTTTATGGTGGTCAGTTTTCCCTTGCGTGGACAATTTTTTCGTAGCACCATCCGTTTTCGAAATTGATCGCACCATTGGAAAGCTTATACATTGAATT
>JAOYMZ010079226.1:0-11584 GCA_025802335.1 Pinguicula primuliflora
GGAGACGTCATATTACGGTTAAAGATACATAAGACTATATAGAATAGTTATTTGCTTATTGATCTCTAGACTGATAGTTATTTAGTTATTTAGTTTGATCGTTATTTGCGTATGCATCCATTTATTTTGGTATGTACGTTACTACGTAGTGCATGGTTGGGGTAAGTATGTATTGCAGCTATACTTGTTTCTCCTTTTTATTATTCTATTATTTTTATTTTATTATTATTATTTTTTATTTATTTATTTATTTTTTATTTTTTATTATTTTTTTCGAGCTAGGGATCTCCGCGGAAACAATCTCTCCATCATGTTGTGGGCTGGGAGTATGATTGCGTACATCCTATCCTCCCATGACCCTGCCTAAGGACGGGATTTACTGGGTATGTTTGGTTTGGTGCGCGTGGTGGTTATTTTGGAGGAATGCAGCTATCCTCAACAAAACTCTGTGCACAAGGTTATGAGTATCCCACAATTCCTTTCTATTTAAATCTTTCTATCACACCTCATGTCTTCGGCGTGGGACTTCAACACTCTTCCCTCAAGTCCGACTAGGCAAGCCTTGTCGGACTTGAACACCTACACCGTGTAAACGCAGTGGAACCTGCTCCGATACAATGTTGAAATTTATAAATAAATTGGGCCGACCCAATAATTGGGTCTCGAGCCCTTGAAGAAATATCAAACCTGAACCCATAGTGGGTAATCAGGTCTCGTATGTGTGAGTGCGCATGTGAGAGTGAATATAATTGGAATGTGAGTATCCTTCTCAAAACTCTGGTAGCAAGATAATTGGATTACCCCTACTATTCCTATATAAACTAACTCTCCTCACTTTCCTTATTCGGTGTGGGAGATTTTTTCTCCCAATACCTTGATACCAGGGTTTTGAGGAGGATACCCATATTCCTACTAAATTCATCTCCACACGCGTATCCACACGCATGAGACCTGATTGCTCAGAGTGGGTTCAGGCTCGATATTTCTTCAATGGCTCGAAATCCAGTTATTGGGCTGACCCAATTTATTTATAAATTTCAACATGATATCGAAGCGCTCAGGTTGGGGTTCGTTGTTGTTTTCGCTGTGATTATTCAAATCCGACAGGGTTTGCCTAGTCATACTTGAGGGGAGAGTGTTGAGTGAAAAATCTCCCACACCGAATACGGAAAGTGAGGAGAGTTAGTTTATATAGGAATAGTGGGGGTAATTTTATTATCCTGGTACCGGAGTTTTGAGGAGGATGCCCACATTCCTACTAAACTCACCCCACATGTGCTCCCACACACGAGACCTGGTTGCCCACTGTGGATTCAAACTCGATATTTTTGTTAAGGAAAGCAACCATGTTAAGGAAAGCAATCAAATAAAGGGGGAATCTACGGAGCTCATCAAGCAAACTGCCAACTATAAAGATTGTAAATAAGAAAGGAAAGATTGTATTTGTACATGGTATAGAATTCATACCATATAGATCACTAGAACACTAGTCTATATAGTCCTGTAAACAATGATGAAATTGTATCAAGAAAGTATTTCGCAGTTCTCTTCTTGTTTTTCATGGTATCAGAGCAACCTTGCTCACGCAATACTTCGGTCCTGAATTGAGTGTCTGATTCAGAGATCTGATTTCCTTGAACTCGTTTGAAGTGTAAACAATTGAGTTGTGGCAAAAATTGAGATTGAAATATAATCAATCTCAACTCATATCATCTTCAAAGCAGAGTTATCTCCTGTCAAAGAAAAACCACTCCACACGGTCAGTACTGGGCAGCAACTTCATCCCCAACATTTTCTTACCCAAATCTTTCCCAGATCGTTTCAGTTAAACTAGACGCAAATAATTACATGTCCTGAATGTCTCAGATCGTACCAGTTCTGAAGAGTTACGACTTGATGCCCATTACGGATGGCACTTTGCCGTGTCCAACCCCCACTCTTCAACAATCAGCAGAATCCAAGGATTCACAAAAGCTCATTCCAGACCCAATCAATACAGAATTTACTGATTGGTGCAGAAAAGACCAGTTTGTTCTTGCCTTAATCAACGGCTCACTGTCTCCTGAAGTACTCCCGGACACTTACGGATTGACGACTGCATTCGTCGTCTAGGATAAATTATCCCGCAGATTTCCCCCCAAAAATACCTCAAGAGTGTTGAATCTGAAGAGAAAACTCCAGAACTTTAAGCAAGGCAATCAAACATGTACTGCATTCCTACAATCAGCGAAATTGATCCGGCCATAATGTCACTGACGATGAACTAATCGACTATATCACCGGTGGACTATCCTCTGCATATCAAATGTTCGTACCCATATCTCATTCGCTTGACGATTGGCCAAACTTTCTATGGATGATTTTGAAGGGGAATTACTTACCTACAAATTGCTAATCACAGTCCCTGTAATGCCAGACCCAGATGCCGTCACCTTATGGTCGTCAAAAGACACACTGGTATTCGGAGATCTGCGCTTAGCTGGTTCCTCATATCACGGCATTCAGAGAGGTCTTTGCGGCTGATTTGCAAGCAGTGGGCACTTTGGAGGAAGAAACTCCAGACGAGGATGCTTTAACTCTGGCTGATTTAACGGAAACACAGCGAATTACCGTTGATTTGCAGGAAACGGCGATTCGTTTGGTGACTAGAGAAGAAGCGGTGACAATTTTTCTGTGGGAGGAATGTATCGCGCAAGTGATGAAGCTGGGCTGTATCGGCAGAATAATTTTTCTGCAGGGCCGATCCGCCCACATCCAAGAGGCCCAAGTCAGTTAAATCAGATGGCCAGAAATGCTGGTGGGTCAAGTTCTCCCAGACCAAATTACCAACAGTCACTTATAATCGCTTGCCAAATTTGCGGGGGCACAAGTCATACTGCCCTGGACTATTTCAATCATATGGACTACTCTTTTTAAGGTCGACATCCTCCGGCAGAGCTCATGGCGATGGCTCCTTAATCTAATGCTACCCTTGATAACGGGTTGTGGTTTGCTGACTCCAGAGCAAATAATCATATCACTAATGACTTGGCTAATCTTTCTGTGCAGGAACATTACTCCAGAAGGAACGAGGTGGTTGTAGGTAATGGAGAATCTCTGAAAATTCAGCACACTGGTTCACTTACATGTCAATTAGGGAAAAATAAACAGTTGTCATTTCCTTCGTCTAACCGATGCTCGAGCTTTCTATTAAACTTGATTCATTCTGATGTATGGACGTCTTCTGTTTCGTCCAATTTAGGGTTTCGATATTATGTCGTATTTATTGATGTTTTTTCGCGATTTTCGTGGTTATATCCGCTTATTCATAAATCTGACGTCTTTAAATATTTCATTGACTTCAAAGCACTTGTTGAAAACCAGTTTTCTAGAAAAATTAAACAATTTCAAAGTGATGGTGATGAAGAGTACGTTTAACGTGTCTACTACGTTTAAATCTTTCTTAGCTAAGCACGAAATACTGCACCGAATATCATTTCCTCACACTTCACAACAGAATGGAGTAGCAGAACGTAAGCATCGTCATCTAGCAGACATGAGCCTATGTCTGTTGGCTAGGGCACACCTGCCTCGCACTTATTGGCCTGATGCTATGTTCACTGCTAATTATATCATTAATCGACTGCCTACACCTTTACTTGATTATGATAGTCCATTCTCTCTGCTCTATGGTCTAATCCCTGATTACTCACTGTTTAGAATCTTTGGGTGTGCATGCTATCCTCTATTACGTCCTTATAACACAATGAAGTTTATGTATCGTAGTAAAAAGTGTGTGTTCTTGGGATACAGCACTAAACACAAAGGATATAAATGCTACGAATCCATAACTAAATGTGTTTACATATTCCGTAATGTCATATTTGATGAGGAGAGTTTTCCGGGTATCCCAGATACAGCCCTTGGCACAGCTTCTGACGGAGCATCTGCACCTGTCATGTTGTCTTCCTCAGGTATTCCTATTTTGCCTTTACATGTTGCACACTTACCTTCATCATCTTTGGTTTCAGACCTTGTACCATCTGTCAGTCCCAACGCAGCTGGTGATATGCTGTCAGGCCTTGATCCATCTGTTGTTGTGCCGCTACTGACGGATGACACATGGTTGTCCCCTGTTCCAAACATGCCACGTGGCTCCATAATGATTGCCCCACGAGTCCCCTCCATTACAGGTTTGTCGTGTGACACCCAGGGCGCTCTGACCCACCTGACGGAGACAGCTCTCGAGATATCAGATGGTATGTCTCCGGGCCTTGACCCAACTGCTGCCTCGAGACCCAGTCTGCATTCAAAATGGTCAGTGGAACTGGATTCGTCACATGGCACCTCAGGTATCGAGGTTTCTTCTTCATCAAATCCTTGCAGTTCTGTTATCCCACATAACCCATCCCGTCCTATCACTCGTAGTCAAACCGGGTCTCTAAAGCCCAAGTCCTTTTCTAACTTTCACATGTACTATGCATCCAAGTATCCTGTATGTGCTATGACTAGTGTGCAGGTTTTTAGAGAGCCATCCACTTACCTACATGTCAAGTCTTCTCCTGAGTGGTGCAATGCTATGAAAGAGGAATATGATGCATTAATTGCTAATTCCACGTTATCCCTCTGTCCCCGACCAACAAATCATAACATTATTCGAAATAAGTGGGTCTACAAGATCAAGACTAAATCTGATGGGTCTATAGAATGCTATAAGCCTCGGTTAGTGGCACGGGGCTTTGAGCAAACATATGATCTTGACTATGAGGAGACTTTCAGCCCTATCATCAAACCATCTACTATTCGAATACTCCTCTGTCTGTCTGTGCAGTTCGGGTGGTCGATCCGCCAGCTTGATGTCTCTAATGCCTTTCTGAATGGTATTCTTCTTGAGGAGAGGTGTATATGGAACAACCTACAGGCTTTGTCTCTTCAGTTTATCCCGATCATGTTTGTCGTCTGCATAAAGCTCTCTATGGCCTTAAGCAGGCTCCCCGGGCGTGGTATGTAAAACTATCCAACAGTCTTCTTGAGTATGATTTTCAGTGCTCCCAGTTGGATACATCCCTGTTCACATTTCATCAGTCTGAGGTTCATATTTATGTTAGGGATGCATGTGACCCGAGATCCGAGACCCGAGACCGCACCTACCTACACATTGGACAGAGCAAGTACATATATGAGTTGTTGGAGAAGACAAAAAATGGTTGGGGCAAAGCCAATGCTGTCACCTTCCTCCACTGATACACGAGCTAAGGATTTAACAGGAGATCCTCTCTCCCTATGGAGATTACCATATACTGGAGTACAGTGGGAGCTCTTCAAAACTGCACTCTCACTCGACCAGAGATTGTCTTTCAGGTTAACTAGTTGTGTCAATTATAGTAAAGTCTCAACAGAAGTACATTTCACTGTGGGAGTTCTGACTTTTTTTGTAGATAAGCCAAAGCTAAAGCTGATTTACCAAACACTGCAAAAATAGCTTATGCTGTGAAAAAGACAAAAGGAGCTGTGGAAAAGCTCTCCAAAACACTGCCTTAATCTCTATAGTATAACCTGTACTAAAATTTTTGAAATAGTCTGACTGAGATAATTTCGGAACTAGTTATGGATTTTGATATGGTCTAGCATAGCAAGTGAATAGCTGCTAAAGAAAGGTTAAATTATAGTAAAGTCTCAACAGAAGTACATTTCACTGTATGTAACACAAGTTTCACATGGCCACAAACTGCAAACTGCAAACCAGGGCCTTACAAACAGATTGTGATCTGCGGTGGAACTTTTACAAGCAGTTATTTTTATACAAAAGCAGTAACAGACGCTGCAATGATCAAAGTGACATACTGAAATTCCAATAGCCCATCAAGTCCTAGAAGTTCCGGAACCAGAACCTGAACGTAAGGGAAGATGACAGTATATGAAGTTTCACTGCAGGCTACATGTTTAGTTTGCAAGAACCATTTACTGTGCCAACAAAGGGTATAGTACGTAGAGTGACATGTTTATCACCCAGGTGCCAAACTTACGGTGTTGAAAAATTGATACGGTGCCGAAATCTAATCTCAGCCGTAGGATCTGTGTCTAAACGAGCAAGATCATTTCACTTAAATTTTTAAATGAAATGATCTTGGCCGTTCAGACACATCCTACGACAGATATTAGATTTCGGCACTGTATGGTAAATTCGGCACAGTAAGTTCGGCACCTGAAAAAAATTGATAGTACCTAAGGTATTTAGTCTTTCTTACCCTTGTCTGTTTCATCTTTTATTTCATCTCCCATATTCCAGACAACGTCTTTCAACCCAGTTGACAAATTCTTGTAGAACTGCCAAGAGAAACACGTGACATGTTTATCACCCATGTGGGATTTGCCATTGAAACTAAAAGACTACATCTGGGTTCATGATGATATGTCCTGATATGTGCCGAGTTATAATCGTGCCCGTTGGATTTAGATCAACATTCGACGGTCACAATTAAACTCGGGACGTAAGATCCGGGACAGGAACATTTTTTCCATTGTAGTACCTTGTGAAATTCTAAGGTATCTCCACCCGACTTGCGAAGCTCAACCATATGAAGTGAAGGAGCCACTTCAAAAATCTGCAAGAGAATGCAGAATAAGACTAATTCAATGATCTCATAATACTTACATCCTATCTAGAGTATAAGAAGACAATATAACTCATCATGTTTCTATAAATGAACTGCTGAGTGAGGTAGGGAAGTTGTTCATATAAACTTACCTCGGTCGTAATAGATAGATGCCCCTTGCGACCAGATTTTTCTCCATAGAGTTTCATCTGCGAATATGGCCGCGAGAAACAAGTTCAGACGGAAAAGAATACACTAACATATAAATAAAATAGAAGCTGGAAGCTCTTGGAAATGCATGCTAAAATTGAGAAGAAAAAAACAACAAGCTCTGGAGAAAAGATTGAGAGTGATCCAACCTTGTAATTGTTCTTCTTCACATCAAATCCCATAGGCGTAGCAGCTTCCTCGATTTTTGAGATGATCTCATTCGCAGGACACTTCGAGGTAAATCGTGTTTCTCGCTTCACGAGGCCCTGCAGTCAGAGAAAATACCAGGCTAGTCACAGTGACTGACATAATAATCACTATTTTAAAAAGAGGTCAACCCAGTCCGCCCAGCGGCCGCCTAGCGCGCCTGCTCTTTTTAAATAACACTGATGGTAATCAATTCTCTGCTGGAGATTTGATGTCTAAAGTTCTCGTACCATTGGTTTTTCAAAGAGGGTGCCAAGATTAAGACCCTTCGATGTAGAAATGAGCTCAAAAGCATTCATTGTGACAGGTGAAGGAGGGGGCATCTCCTCCCTCCTTTCCACGACAAGGTTTGGGGAATCCTGGGTATTAGTAAAAATAAACACAGATTATTAGGAAGTGAAGTATCAAAAACCTCTTAAAAGGATGAAGTAAGAGCGATCAAAATGGACCGACCGCAGAATCATTAAAGATAGAATCAACATCTCCAAGATGGATTTCCTCTTGTTCAAACACAGGGGCCTTGTATCCTCTTTTGAACCAGTCATTCTCCAGAATCTCAGCAATCGTAATGCGCTGTTTCACAGGGGAAAACATGTTAATTTCTAAGCGTGAGAGCTAAATCCTTCGATGGATTATGCTGTAGGCTCAATAGGCATATAAGATGTGCATACCGTAGATGGATTTGGATCAAGAATTCTTTTGATCAGCTTCTTTGCACTGGAAGAGAACCAGGACGGGCACGAAAAATCAGCTTTAAATATCTGGCATCAAGTTAAAGGTTTGCATTAAATTTCTTGCTGTCTTACTCTTCTATCCAGGCCCATATCAGTTGCCCTTGTTAAGCCTTCACCATCTCAATTAATTCGATACTCGAGTTAAGCGTTGTACATGATAATTTTCCATGATAACCAAACCAAACCAAACCAAACACACTCAGTAAATCCCGCCCTTAGGCAGGGTCTGGGGATGATAATTTTCCATGATGATATTTACAATTACAAAATGTTAAGTTACCTTTTTGTACAGCGCCATAAGATTTGATTCTTCGAAGGGCAAGTAACCAGCCATAAGTACAAAAAGAATAATGCCACAAGACCATAGATCAGCCTTCGCTCCATCATAGCCCTTGTTATTGATTACCTTCAAATACAAATAGGGAGCAAGAGAAAGATATGGTTACATAGAAGAATTTTTTTGGTAAACAAAAACTTATCGAGATGTGACAACAAACGATTTCAGACCTCTGGAGCAACATAATTAGGTGTCCCACATGTTGTGTGAAGTAGCCCATCTTCCTAATTCAACATTGAGAAAATGAACGTTCAATAACTTTACTCAGGATTAGTAGTACACAATTTCGAGATGCATAGTAGATGAAAATATACAAACAGTTCCCACAGAGTTGCTATTAATTACAAAGGTGACATCAATTGTCCCCGTACCCGAATTTGTTGGGGCAGAGCACTCAATCCAAAGTCTGAAACTTTGAGAATTCCACTGGCATCGAGCAGCAGATTCTCTGGCTGCAAACAACCAAATAATTTGTATACCTTCATCACTTCACAGGTTTCTACAATATAAAGCGCTCAAATAACGGCAAGCATACCTTAAGGTCCCTATGGTAAACACCCCTGCTGTGGCAGTAATCAACAGCGTTGATGAGCTGCTGAAAATATTTTCTGGCATCATCTTCTTTCAGCTTACCTCTAGAAGCCTGGCAATAAGAATGCAGCAGAACAGTCGAAGCGTACATAAGTTGATGAATTCAAGTCATCATTTTTCATATTTTTAAGATAAGGAATAGTGGAACTTACAATCTTGTCAAAGAGTTCACCACCAGTGACGAATTCCATAACGATATATATCCTTGTCTTGCTAGCCATAACCTGCATGAGAAGATATATTCAATCAATGAAAATAAACTTTTGCAGTTTGGGTAGTCCGAATGTACAGAAAGATTACAGCTTTCCAGTTTCCATCTTAATAATATGAACATAGTGAGAATCACTGGATAAAATAGTTAATACTACCTCAAACATGCGAATGACATTAGGATGCCTTATCAATTTCATGGTAGAAATTTCACGCTTAATCTGCAAAAAGTTGCAAAAGGGTGAGGAAATGATGGCAATATTCTCGACGAAGAACCGGACCATACTACATAAATCTATCAAAAAAGGACGAAGAAAACTAACAATAAGGGTGCATAAAGCTAATCAAATCAAGCCAAAAGTTGAATCAAATCTTGAGAGGAAAAAAGGAAACAGGGTTGACTAAAACTTCGAAATTCGCTTAAGGTGAAGTAAAGTTAAGATTAAAGATAAAATAGAATATTTGGCATGAAATCGGAAACTGGGTTGACTAAACTTAGAAATCCCGAAACTGACATACTTCAGGTGAAGATAAGCTGAGATTAGATAACACATAATATTACGCAGCCTTACTCATCAAAAATGAAATGGAATCAGAATCAATCCAGACCAAACAAATCTTGAAGCATCAAACTTAAAATTCCCTCTGTAAATCAGAACAATGAATTTCATGATCGACAAGAACTGGCCTCTGTGCTATTTCAGTTTCCCAGAAAAGGATGAGGACACCAGGAAGATTTAGGATATCAGATAGAACAAAACAGGAAAAATATTTCCCATAAACCGAAAACAAATGTTAGAATTCTGGAAAAGGGAAAAAATCGCCTGGTTCAGCAGCAACTGACTGTATTAGAACGTACAAAATTCAATCAGACAATGAAAAAGTAAAATTGAACAATCAAAGGGCACCTGGCCAATCATCTTATGCTTGAGAACCTTCTCTTTATCCAGAATCTTGATAGCCACGTTCTCACCAGTCTCCAAATTCCTAGCAAACTTCACCTTAGCAAAAGTGCCTTCCCCTAAAGTCCTTCCCAGCTCATACCTTCCCACACGGGTCCTTCCGGCGCTGCTTCCGCTTCCACCAACGCTTGATCTTGAAGCCATCACCATCTTCGCAACCCTCTCTGTATCTCAGTTGAAACTTGCCTTCACCCACAATGATTTCCCCGGCAAAAATCACATCAAATATTTGCTCTTTCCCCGAACAAATCTCAACGCCCTCAAAGCCTCTTCTTCTTACAAGGTTGCCAAACCTGAGACTTCCCCACACTCATCTTCAATATTAAATCTTTCTCAACAAGACAAGAACAAAATCACGCAAACCCGACCAGAATCTTAATTTCTACAGAAATCCACAAATCATTTCGACAAGGAGAGAGAACAGCGCCGATGCCAACAACTATCGTGGGATCTAACGATCAGGAAAAAAAAACCAATGGGTAATCTCATGGACAATTTTTTTCTCGGCCCATATTTGAGATCAAGTGAACATCCGACGACAGGGATATCTCTTAATTGCTTTCAGATACTGTTCTTTGGAACCGTGGGTGGGGCTAATATGAATCAGAATTTGTCGGAGTAATAAGAGATGATTAAGATCAGAGCAAATAAGGAATGGTCCTACTGCAGAGTTTCAGGCTTACTAAATACACCTTAATCACTGCACAAGGCGATATATCCAGGTAAAAAGGTGAGGCTCCAAGATTTTTATGGTGAGCCTTCACGACTAGTGGTTCAACAATGGGAGACTCGGTTTTTACACGGGATTCTTGACGCACCGATCGCGAACATCAAAGAAGGAAGGCCGCAAGAAAATAGATAGTTATTACAGTATCTAGGGAAGATCCAATGCGAGACGCACAAAGAAAAATATAATAAACTATTGACTTGTTTGTTTCCGAGGTATTTTAAATTTTTAAAATTCAAATTCATGGAATTCAACTAAATCACAAGATTATGCGAGGTTTAATTTGGTATCCAAGTTTGTTAGGGTTAAAATTGAGATTTTGAGTTGTCCCTGCCTGCACATCATTTGGTATCTGTTTTTTTTTAAAATGATCTGTCCGGGGTTTACTCTCCGGACAGGGTCAATCGCGGGACAACATCAATTTTTATGTCCGTCCTGCGAGAAAGATTAACGGAGACCGTGAATTCTACTGAAATATCAAATTACCCTTTTACCCCCAAAATCCTATTAAACTAATCTCCTTCCATTTTCCTATCATCATCGGCGACTGTTCTTCTCCACGCCCGGCGACTGTTCTTCTCTACATTCGATTGCTACGTCGACGTCGTAGGGCCATTACTCTTCGGTAAGCCACTTTCTAATCACCCTCAACTTCAAATTGCTCTAGTTTAGTCGATACAGTGTGGAAGATGTTTGTCTAGGGTTCGAAACCTTGCTTCCCATTCGATTCCCGTTCGATTTCAGTTTGTGTGGAAAATGTTTGTCTAGGGTTCGAAACTTAACGGGTACTTGCTTCCCATTCGATTGCTGCATTCTGTTTTGTTCCCCATTTGCTTGATTTCGTTTTGTTCCCCATTTGTTTGGTTGCTTTCTGTTTTGATTCCTGTTTTGTTGCTTTACATTTTCAAAATAGTTTGGCATATCTTCAAAAACATATGTTTGCAAGAAAGGAAGTTGAACTATCTGTGCAACTTGATGTAATGGTTGTGTTCTGCTGAAATTTCAGATTGTCATGCCCTTTAGTCTCAACT
>JAOYMZ010079237.1:0-11582 GCA_025802335.1 Pinguicula primuliflora
TGTGTAGGAGATTGAATAATTTTTAATCGTCAAGTATTATGTTCTTCACTCGCTAAATAACATACATTTGCATTATGACTTCCGATTGTATGTTGAATCTTTCTCATGCTGCATTGATTTTAATTTTCTTATTGTTCATTTAACCTTTTTTTTGTTTGTTTGTTTGTTCATTCACCCTTGAGTTTCGGCATTTATAAGCTGATCTATTGTTAAATTAGATACTCTATTGTTGGTCATTTTTCTCTTATGACCATACATGTGCCATTATATAGTGTGTTGCTTTAACGTACAGATTCTCTTTATGCCGTAGTATCGCACACCCGTGGCTTCAGCCACGGGCAATTCTCTAGTCATCAATAAAGATGAGCATGTACCATTTGTTCCCATGTGACATGGTAGTTTAGGTCTGCATAAATCCACGTGAATGAGTTGCAAAACTGAAGTTGATTGTGTCATGCTTTCCTTAGGGAATGGATCTTGATGTTGGCAGCTAATGAGACAGTGCTCATAAGTTTTGGGAGCCACAAAAAACTTAGGAAATCCTCGAGCCATGCTATGCTCCAGCAGTAGCTTGAGTCCGTTCTAGCTGAGATGTCCATACATGTGATGCTAGATTGTGCCAAGATCTGAATTCTCTGAGGCAAGACACCGAACAACATTGTTGACTTGATGTGCAATAACAGGAAACATTCGATTTGAGGTCATGCAGGTCTCAATAATCCCTCTTTCATCATGGAAAAATTTGCATCTATTGTTCTTAAACAGAACAGCCAGACCCTTGGCTTGAAGTTGTCCTATAATCATGAGATTGTTGGTGAGTTCAGGTATGAAGATGACATCGGATAAGACATGAATCAAACCGCAAATCTTCAAATGTCCTATACACAAGTTACTGTTTTCCTTAATTTTCCACATGCCTTTGGTAATAGCAACTCAGTATGCTCCACAATTATTTTCGCTTCATATTTTAGACATTTCTATATTCGGCTTGCTCATTGATCACATATTATGTGATAATTTGGGTATTGAACCGCAACTTTTCGTTTGTTATTTTTGTCTGAACACAAATCTATGGATTTCTCTTATGGGTGAGTTTTATGGCATAGATTATGGTCCTTAATTATTGTGCTATGAACTGTTGTCGGTGTCTGATATTTTGTTTGAATTTCATCACAATGCTTTCAACTTTTATTCATGACTTCTTTGCGAATTTGGAATAAAAGTAGCATGAATTATTTTAGCTTCTATTCGAATACCTTTCCTTTGAACTATTTTAGCTTGAACTCTTTATATTAGGTTTACTATACACCAACATTTCATGGTCATAAAGGATTCAAAACCATACTTATTTGTTTTCTACTTGATTTTCTCAATATAACCACACACATTTTAACCCTTGAAATCTATATAGCTCGGGTTTCTGCCATTATTTATAGAGGTTTTATCTCTTAACATTGAATACAGTTGCTTTTCCATTGAACAGATCGTGTTTTATAGAAGTTGACTGCAATAGCTTATCGATCTCAATTTACTTTGCATAACGTAGCCTTCAATTTAATAATGTTATTCGTAAAAGCACACAGACCATCGACATAGGACCTTTCACTGATCTAGCTGTTATCGTACTGTAAGCATATTGTAGCAGTGTCTCAAAAAAGGGGTGGAGTGAGCATTTGGAGTTCACATGGCAATTGCGCCTGCACGTTTGGAGTTCACATGTTTTTTTTATCAATTTCTAAATTTATTCGTTGAGCCCATAGCAAAAATTTAGAGTTTTGGGTACTTCATACGACTTAACCATTTCTGAGCCTTTCGAACATTAGTGCCTTTTAGTATGTACGTGAGACTTTTGAAAATTAGTTTAATTTATGGCTTTTAATGTGTACTTGAGCTATACTTAAATTCAGTTTTTTGTTTGCTTTTTCGGTATTTGAGTAGATTTCTTTTACTGGGTAAGGGGGAACCCATTCGATGAAACAACTCTTAGGTGGTGGTCAGAAAACTGTGATTGGTTTGCTCTAATTCTTGCCATATACCGATGTGATCCAGCGTTGTGCTATCTTTTTAACGAGATAGACGGTGCATTTGATCCTCATTGCAACTTATATAAACTTTTTGAATAACTTATAATTTTACTTTCTGACTGTGTAGTGCCTTCAGTAGATAATTAGTTAATATATAAAAAAAAGTTAAGTTTTTAGTAATATCTTTTGTAAATAAAAATATTTTTTTAAATATCACTTTCTTATTTCTTATCCTATCACCACTATGGAAAAAATATATATATGATGTTATTATTTATTAATTTATATTTTAAAATCATTTTTAATATGGATTTATAAATCAAATATTACTATCTTTGCTTTGCATTAACTACTATATCCTCTTATTATTTTGATCCGCCCAAACATCTGGATTAGCAAAGACAGTTTTACAAGTAAATGCAGCCAAGGTATTCATCCATGAAAGCATTAAGCAGCATTACTCTGAGGAAACTGCAAAGAGACTGTGAATTGAAATTTTTCTACTACAGTCTTTGACTCAGAAAATGAGGCTGTTATAGCTCATTTCTCTGAACAAGAAGTAGTTGATGCTATGATTTTGTGTGGGAGTGGGAACAGTCCGGGCCCTGATGGTTTCAATTACATATTTATAAAACATTTCTGGCCTCTGTTTAAAAATGACATCCTGGAATTTTTCAATTACTTTTGGTTTGCAGGTAAACTAACAAAAGGCTTAAATGCTACAATGGTGGCCTTGACTCCTAAGTGCACCAATCCATGCTCTATATCTGATTTTTAGCCAATATCAATGGGGAGTTCTATTTGCAAACTGCTCTCTAAAGTCTTATCTATAAGACTAAGCCGAATACTGCCAAGTCTCATTTCTTCTCAGCAAACAGGCTTCATTCATCAGAGATGCATTATGGACAGTGTATTGCTCACTAATGAATTCTTACATGAAGTTAGCTAAAGTAAGAAAAAAGGATGCTCTATTTTGAAAGTTGATTTTCAAAAAGCCTTTGATAGTGTGAATTGGTATTATCTCTGGACAATCTTAGAAGCAAAAGGATTATGTGATAAATGGATATTCTGGATCAAAAGTTGTGTAGATACTGCTTATATGTCTATTATGGTAAATGGGAGCTCTTGTAGTGAGTTTAAAATGCACAGGGGTCTAAGACAAGATGACTCTCTATCACCTCTCCTATTTGCTATTGCAGCATAAGGACTACATGAATTAATTACTAGAGCAGTTGATTCGGGAAATTTACAAGGTTATAAGTCTGGAAGTAGAGAAACTAGAGTCACTCACCAACAGTTTGCAGATGATACTATCATCTTCGGAAATGGTTCTATTGATGACACAGAAACCATAAAAAGAGTTTTGCGGATATTTGAACTTACTTTTGAGCTAAAGATGAATTTCTCTAAAAGCTGTTTGATGTCAGTAAACATTTCAGAGGATGTGGTGGCTAGACAAACCAGAGTCTTGCATTGTAAGACTGTACTGTCCCCTTCAAATGTTTGGGGGTTCAGGTGGGAATAAATCCAAGATTGGTGAGATCTTGGGATCCTGTCATTGAAGCTAACTCAAGCAGATTGAAGGGCTGGGAAAAGAGATACATATCTATGGGTGGAAGAATCACTCTGATTAAATCAGTGCTATCTTCCATACCTATCTACCATCTATCAATCTGCAAGGCTCCGAGTGCAATTCTAAAACGTCTGGATAGTCTTATGAGCAAATTCTTATGGGGACAAACTTCAAATGGATCTAGAAAAATTCCGTGGATCAGCTGGAGGAAAATGTGTTATCCTAGAAAGAAAGGGGGACTTGGATTCAAGTCACTAAAGCCTTTCAACCTATCTTTACTAGGGAAATAGGGGTCTAGATTGCTGAAGGAATCTGGAAATTTATGGCACGAAGTTTTACTCTCACTATATGGAGATCTATCAATCCCCAACTAGCAAATAAATAGACACCAGTCAGCTTTGTGGCAAGATATAACCAAATCTGTTCTAAACACAGAATGGTTCAAGGCTAGACTGAAGAGAAAAATTGGGAGTAGTGATATGACCTTATTCTGGAAAGATAACTGGCTAAAAGAAAAGCCTCTTGCAGATGAATACCCATAGCTTTATATGAATGCAACAGATAAGGAATATGTAATCACAGAAAAGGGCTTTTTTGATTATACCTGGAGAGTTTGGCGCTGGAGTTGGAACTGGAATCACACCTGTACTGGCATTGAACTGCAACAGTTGAATAGCCTTCTGCTGAGTTTGAACCAGTCTCCTGATCGACCAAATGAGTTAGACATTTGGGAATGGAGTGCATAGTATTACTCAACGGCAGACTCCTACGAGACATTAATGTCAGAAGAATGGGATCCTGGCAAAAGCAATGAAGATCTGGGTAAAATCTAGAACAGAAATGTACCTTCTAAAATTGGAGCGTTCTGTTGGCGAGCTCTTTAGAACAGAATTCCTACAGCAGATAACCTCAATCGTCGGGGGGTAGCCTCTGCTTCTATCATATGCTTTCTTTGTCAATTGGAGCATGAATCTGCTACCCATCTATTACTTCAGTGCCCAACCTCCAAAAATATGTGGGAGAGATGCTTTAAATGCTTCAAATGCAGCTCCATGAATGCGATAATCTGTTGCAACTCACTGCCTTACCGATACCAAACTAGACCACGACACAATTTCGAAAAACTTGGTCAGTAATCTGGCAATTTGTGATCTAGTGGATATGGAGAATGCGAAACTGGGCAATATTTGAGAAAGAGGAACCGAATATTGAAAGAACGCTTGAGGAGATCCAAATTCGTGTTTGGGTTCAATTGCGAGCTCATGGGCTACTGGGCCTTGAATATGGGATAGGGAAGTGGGACAGAGAGCCAATGTTGTGCTTATGTAGTTAAAGTGGGCTGATTTGGGCCAAGTGGGCCAAAAAATTGTAAATATGTACATACATACACATATCAATACAAATACCTTACTTACCAAAAAAAGCAAAGACAGTTTTACTTTTCATTTCTTCAGAAAAGTAGTAAATGCATTATTTTTGGAGCATTGGACCGGTAATAAATAGCAAGCGAGAAAATAAAACTCCCTCAAGCACACTCCGCAAGAATGGCCTGCGCGTAACTTATTGGCAACCCTAGACCACTAAAAAACAACAACAGTAATGGTGGACTAAGAATTTGAACTGACTTTCACCACCATCACCCCATAACCGAATTCGATAACAGACAGGGGAGTTGTTGAAAAGAAGATATTTAGGGGAAAGATTTGCCCTTGATTCCCAGGATTGATTTCCTCTAATCCCGGGATTTATCCAAGATATGAGTATGGTGATAGACTCCTATAAATATGACTCTATTGTAAAGTGTAAAAGTGTGAAGGAATAAGGAGAAATAAAATTCGAGCTTCTCCCGTGGATGTAGGCAATTGTCGAACCATGTAAATTATTGTGTGTTGATTGCTTTTAATACTCAATTCAATATGATATTAGAGCAGGTTTTTTTCCCTACATAAATCGTCATCTACCGTGTTAAGTGTTTTTTCGGCGGGACATCCGACCAAGGGAATGGCAGGAGAGGCGGCGGCTCTAAACGAGGCCACCAAAGCACTCTCGCAACAATTAATGATTCTTCATGACAAGAAATCATCCGACGACCACATGACGAATTTGATGATCGAAGTCAAGCTGGACAATCAGAATTATGTGTTGTGGGCACGACTCATGGAGGTCGCGATAGGAGGGCGTGGGAGGTATGAATTTCTGACCGAGAAAGCTGTCGAAAAAACATATCCGACATATAAGGCATGGAGGAAGAAGGACCTCCAAGTGTTTTCCTGGCTAACGAACAACATTGATCGAAGTATTGTAAGGCATCACATACATTTCCCAACCTCGGAAGCTCTGTGGAGGACGCTGGCAAAAACCTTTTTGGAAGGGGAGGACAATCCGCAGATTTTTGATCTGAAGACGAAGGCCGAACAATTGACTCAGAATGGAATCAGTATTGAGGAGTACTATAGCATATCAAACAGTTTGTGGATATCGATCGAAGGTGACCAAATCCAATGAAATATGAAGAGGATATTGTGCAGTATAATCAGTTACAGTCAGAAGATAGACTGTTCTGTTTTTATCTGGGTTAGATAAGATTTTTCACCCAATCGTGAGGGATGTTTTGAAGGAAAAACCATTACCGGACGTCGACAGGCTTACACGACACTCCGGCGAGAGGCAGCTCATCGGGAAATTTTTGTTCACGCGACAAGCATGGAAGGGGGCCATCAGGACGTGGGATATCAGAATCTGGGCCTTGGATCTGGCCTGACAACACAGAAGGCCCAAAACTCATCTCTGGCCCGAAGGAAGTCACCGTGACCAAGGGTGGAACTAGCTCAAAATTTGACCCCAGGCTAAAACCCAAAAGCCTAAAATTTTTGGGCCCAATTTTTTATATAAAATATTTTAATAATAAATAAAATAAAATACAAAAAAATAATATAATATTAAAATCAACAAGTATGCAAAAGTAGTTGAATTAAGGTGCAATTTGTGACATCAAACGGAAGATAACAGACAATATAAATAGATTTGGATAAGATAAAAGTTGAGAAAAATGGTATTGTTATGATCCTTTGAACTCAGGAAGCATTAGCTATTTGTATCAATGTAGAGATGACTTTGTTCTAGAGGGTCGCAATTAGACTACCTTTCAACATAAGTTATTCTAATTTAATATTTCAATGAAATATTTTACCTAGAGTATCTCCTTTATGTTTTATCCTATGATGATGCTATCATGTAATCAAATTTCAGGTTCACTTGTTGACAGTAACCAAATTTCAGGTTCTGTCCCACAAGAACTTGGATTGTTCACACAGCTTCAGATGTTCTTTGCTTGGAATAACAAGCTTGAGGGAAGCATACCTCCACCATTGTCAGGTTGCGAAAAGCCTTCATACCCTTGATTTGTCAAACAGCTCACTCACTGCTAGTTGATTAGCTCAATTCATATATATTTTTGAGCTCATTTCACTTAGTGTTTTCATTTATTTATTCACCTAAACACTTATTTTATATCTTACTTTGTGCTTAATTGTGTTATATAGGTGCACATGGGCATTTGGACGTGCTCTATGGTGTTTATCCACATAAAGGGGTTAAAAGAGACAAGATTTGGCTATTTCGGGAAAAAGGCCAACAATCCCTCCAAAAGGTGTTTGACCATTCTAGGCAAATGAGAGAAAGTGACTGTCATGCCCTTCAAACGGTCATATCTCTTCAACCACAGTAGGGATTGGGCTGGAATTTCACCAAAGCTTAGTCAAAGAGTCATCGACAAGTTTCATGTTTACAAAGAATACAGAAAATGAGCAAAGGATAGAGCTTCCACTCGATTTACCTGAAGTAATAAAATCTGTGCGCAATGACCAAACTGTCCCTTGCAGCATGCATATCTATCAAACCACTTGGAGGATCGAGCTGTAACTTGGCAGGAGTGTTACCCTAGTGAACATATACAATTCATATTTACATATCAGAGGCAAAAGAGGCGTCCAAACTAGGGTTTAATGTCCAATTATCAGAATGTATCAAGTGAAACTACAATGACCGAGATGACCCTAAATGCACTTTTATCTCTCATTTCACTCGAGGGGAAGCCTTGCCATTGCACCAGGGCGTTGCCCTAGAAGGACTTAGCTATATATACCTTCATTTTCAGAGAAGAAACTACTCTTTTCCCCTCCTGATGTGCTAAAAAGATATCCAAGTATACATAGCCATACAAGTAGTAATTCCTTGACTAGCAAGGGTCATCTCCCAATGGAGTAGATCTAGCACATGCTTTTCGAATACATTTTTAGAGTAACTAAGATGATTTGAGATGTCACTACTCTAAATCAAATGAAATGCAACTAAACACTAAACAAGGTTTGGATATATCCCAATGTGGTCCAATGCATCACAAAACATGAAAACATAACACAAGAACATGTAATGATCCGAGAGTTGCCAAAACATGTAGTGATCCGAGAGTTTGCAATGACAAAAACCAAATGATCCGAGAGTTCCAATGGCACAATTCACAATATTCAAGGATTAAAATGATGAGAGAATGCTTGAGGCTTTGGTGTATCACCTCCCTATGTACTCATGCCATTTCTAACTCAATCTAGTAGTTAGTGTACCTATCTTTGCATCACGGGACTCCTATGCTTACCAAAGCTCTTGGGTTAGCACTTGGCTCACTCTAAACCTCAACGTGTGGTTTTCATAGATCTCAACCTCGACCAACCGTATTTTGGTGACCTTGAGTGCAAATGAACTGTCCCTATTGTGACACTACAAGTTAGGGGTGCTTACTCCCAAGGACGATAGTGTGTGTGCCTCGTGTAGGAGCTAAATCTTGTGATCTTGTTTCGAATCTAGCTCACCTATATTGAGTGTAAATTCGGTCCCTAACCACACACAAGTGACAAATCAAGCACACACATACTTTTCAAGGTAAACTAACGTACTTTCATAAGCTAAATAGGCATGATTTCATAAGGAGGCTCAACCGAGCCCCAAGCTCCAAGGTTTAGCTCATGGAAGGAGATAAAACATACAAATAAAGAGTTCTAATACAAGAAAGAGTCATAAAAATGAAACATAAATGAAAAATGGTGGCCAAATTCGAGAGTTGTTCAGCCCCTAGCTTCTCCTTCTTCCTTTGGATGCGCAGCCAAGAAACTCTGGAGTCTGCTCAAAATCTCGATGTCTTGCTGCTGTAGTGACCTATTTCGCACCTTAGGGCATTAGTTTGGAGTGTTTTTACCTCGGTCCCCCTCTGGTTTTCGCTGGAACATCATACTTAATTCAGGGTTCTTTTAGACATTGCTCCAGTTTGACCACTTCATGTAGTTGCGTCCTAAACCATGGTTCCGCTGCTTCAAATCGATCTGGAGTGTAAAGAGAAATTGTTCATGAGCTCAAGGTCTATCTGTGGTGTGAATTTACCCCCATGAACTCAAAGCATACATGGAGATATCATCAACTGACGGGATACATCAGTCTGTGCATGCGAAATGCAATTGGGATGCTGTCCTTGTTTTAATCTCGACCATACACATCCCAAATGGATTGGATTCAAACATGAAACTTGTAGACGGGTGTTTGATCTCTATCCTGGTGAAATTCCAGCTTTAACCATGCAGGGACAAGAAAGTTATGAGCTGTGCAAGGGCCTTCAAGTAATTCCAAACTTCTTTCCCAAAATGGTAAGGCTACTTTTTGGAGGAGTGGTTGTCTCTTTCCAGTTCAGGCCTTGGCTCATTCCTAGCCATGTATATTAATGATTGGAGCGGCCAAACCGAGCTTGGACTGCAGCCATGTTGAGCGGACCATGGGTCCTCTCTTAAATGGTCAAGGTGATCCTTTTGGCTTCATGGTCTGGTTTTTGTGCCTCGGCCATTTCCGCCACTTTTGACTGATTTTTCACCAAGTCTGGACAGATTTGAACATGAAATAAATCCCTTGGTTTGCTTGATCAATTCCAAACAAAAATGTGTAGTGAATTAAACACAAGTTACTACAACTTTAAGCATGTACCCATTTTGATAATAAAGTGAAAATGAACATGTTTTGAGCTAAAATCTTGTGGTTTAAGGAATGAAATGGACTAAAATATAGCACGAAATAAGCCATAATTAGATGTTTATCCGAGACACTATGCGAGCTAACTTGGGACATGAGGTTTATTTTGCACCTCAAATTTCAACCAACACCAGGCTGGTCCGAGTTTTGGCAGAATGGGGCAACTTTTACATGGAAAGTTTGCTTCCATCGATTGCTAGGATAGCTTATCAGATGGATAGAAGGGAGAAACATGCCCAGAGCTTCCATCCACTAGGATGACGTACATACTGAGTGTTGAAACTCGGGATGACAACAGCACCTAAGAAGACGGATGAATGAAAGTATAAAATTGAGTTGCTTCAGCTGCGAGCCAGATTCCATAAGTAAATCACAATGCAGTCTCTGACAATACGGAGATGAATTGCTAATTGCTAGCAATCATCTCCGGCAGAGGTACACCCAACAAAGCTCGTACATATACTCATATATATGAATGCTAGCTCATACTTGTAAAAATTTGTCTAATCCCCACTTGCTGCATTTGTTGCTTGATGCTGAGAGGCGGATTACATGCTCCTGATGGGAGGAATGGTATCACAAGCTGCCAGCACAGCATGAACAGACAAACCCAGAGCTCGGAGCTGATCAACATGTTGTGGCTGAGGACTCCCAAATAAAAAAACCAGAACTCTGACACAATTTACACAGCTGAGTATTTCCAGGGGGCAGCTACACTGAACAGTGTATCAAATGGTATCAACATGGACAGCCAACATCCTGCTACGGAGGGACATCAACAGCCATAGTTGGGCATGGATTTTTGCTTGTATCATCTTTTTGTTTTCTTTAGCTTTTTTTCTTTTATTGGGCATACATTACATGTAACGCAAAAAATTTGGTTGAGGAGGATGGTAGCTCAATAAAAAAAATTTGAAAAAAATTGAAATGAATGGCCTCTCCGAGAAAAAATGCTTTGCACCTTGTTGTCCACATACTCCAACAGATGGTAATCAGAGTTAGATGGCATAGTTCTTTGATTTCCTCCCCACCTTCCGTCGTCGCAGCTCTGCTATTACCTTCACTGCTTTCCTCCACCTTCGACGAGGATGACAGAGCACAGATCTCCGAGACCTTGGACCTTGGATCTCCGTCGACAGAAAATCAGATTTGCAAGGCCGTCGAGACTGCTGGACCTCCGCCGCTGCTCCCCACCTTCGCCGCTGCTACATACCTCCGCCGCTGCTCCTCACCCCCACCCCAGGCCACTGCGAGTTTGGGGAAAAGACTGAAGAAGTGATTTTGGAGTACCCGAAGACGTACCCGTTGTCGTATCCACTGCCGTACCCGATCTTCGAAACGTACCCATTAAATTTTGGCGTACCAGTGCTGTACCGGTACCCACGGGGTACTCCATCCCATCTGAGATGGAGTACCGGTGCTTCGTAGGCCCCAGCCAACCTTCAGGAGAAACAGCATACAATACAAATACAAAAAATAAATGACAATTTACTGTCCAATTACAAACGACAAACTACAATTTGCTCCTTATCTCTCTTCTGTCTTCTCAGTCCTATGTTGGAGATTCTCCGTATCTCTCTTCTCAGCCTTATGTTGGAGATTTAACGGCAATAATCGAGCTTGATGGCGATGAGTTGCTGAATGAAATGGTGAGGGGTTGGGGATTTGACGACGAGGGGTTGGAGATTCGACGGCGGGAGGTTGGAGGGGATTTGATGGCAACATACGGCGATGGGTGGTGGAATTCAATGGAAACTTACAACAGGTTGGGGTCTCGGTGCCGTTGAAGAGATAGCCCAGCCCATTAATCGGGTCTGGGGCCGCCCGGCCCACGTCTCATGAGTCATCGGGCATTTGAATGAATCGAGCCCACATTTCGTGGGTCTTGTGTGTGTGGGTGCGCGTGCGGGGATTAA
>JAOYMZ010079248.1:0-11582 GCA_025802335.1 Pinguicula primuliflora
CCGCGCGGTTCCAACCCGCGCGGCAGGGCATTTTAGCAACGAAGTCGAAAAGGTAGGGCACAGACAAAAATTTTCCCGAAGCGAGTAAAGGTTGGAAAGGGTATCATTGCACTAAATCCAGGGCTCTAGAGTAAGAGTTTAGGTGATACTTACACAGGGCCGAGGGATGGAATGAGTAAAGAAGAACAAGCAAAATTTAACGTGATTTGGTCTTGATGCTTACATTCATCATGAGAAGAGAAATCAATCCATTACGAATAAATATGTCGGTATACAAAAGAGACACAGAGAAAATCTCTCAGATTGTATTTTTCCAGAAAAACTGCAGACCATATCTTTGGTAAATCAGAAATCAGATCCCAAGCAAGTCTGAGCATAAGAGCTGTGTTATTGTCTTGTGCTTTCCGGAGGCCAAGTCCTCCCCTTGATTTTGGCTGACATACTTCATCCCATTTGAGTAACGAGTTGCCTCCGCCTAAGTCGGGAACGCCCCAGAGGAATTTACGACTGATCTTGTCAATGTCCTGACTTGTGCTTTTCAATAGCATCGAGGACTGCATAATATGGCCCGGGATGTTGCTCAATACTGAGTGACACAAAGTTAAGCAACCCACGAAGGAGATTTAAAGCAGCAATGGACAGACTAATATAAAAAGCTGGAAGTGCCTACCTTATCTCCTATATGCAAATCCGTTAACTCTGGCAGTTTTTCAATTTAGGTCAAGAATGTCCTGTAGCTACAGCAGGGGATTAATAGTAGGGGCCAGTTCATGGAGTAAGCCAACAGGATGGCATAGCTGCGGCTTTGGCAGCGCTTACAGCTCAGGTAGCTCAGCTCTCTCCTAGACTCCCGTAGATGGCTGTACAGAAGAAGGGCTTGTGGCAGTGATTCATAGTTATACTCATCTCAAACAATTTCCTTTATACCTAGATGACTAAACACGCTAACTCTATCCTCTTTTTGCTCTTCCATGTTTCTATCCGTCAACCTAGGGAGGGGTCCATTGGGCAATCTAGAAAAAAGTTAGTTTAGACCATTAGAATAAAAGAGCATCCAAGAACATATACCTCTCGAAGTTCCTACAGCTCTTCGGCATAGAGTCACAACTCAAGTCTCTACCTTTCTATCAACTACCCTTCCCTCTTGACCCTAATGGTCTCGTCATATATTTATTATTTATAAGCAGGGAACTTAATGTAATTAGATTATTAATTCAACTCACATTAAAATTTGAAGTATGCGGCAACCATCTATACATTTCTTACCGACCAATAAAATTCTTCAACAACAGGGGTTATTCATGATATAAATATAAAAGCACAAGATGATCCCGGCCGATAGAAGTCCATTAATCTTCTCTTGCTGGCATTCCCATTAATTAAATTTCATTCCCTATATTTAATTTATCATATCTACGCAACATTGTTATATAACACATATATATTGAATGATGGTGGTGTGATTATCGAATGATCCACCCAATTCATCTATAATCTTATATTTGTTTAATGGTATCCTACTCACGCAAATTTGTGATCCTTATCTCTCAAAGGCGTGTTATGTTTAAGCGGTGCTTTTTCTTTAAAATAGAAGAATGATAGTCAAATCGGTGCTCAATCAACCATGGTTGATCTGGTGTCAATTAGGTGAACTCTTAATTAAGAGGTCTCGAGTTCAAGCCCCAACAAAAGCACTTGGTCAGGCCCCATCCATAGGAGCTTTTGGGCTGGGCGCGGGCCCCTTGGATTAGTCGGGAGTGTAAAAAACTCTCGGATTCTGGAAAAAAGCGAGAGTATTTCTCCCAACTTACCTACCTAAAAAAATAGGTGCTCAATCAAATATTATTGGTTCAATTTTCCTTAACGACCTAAATCTGTAAATGTAATTTATCTCCATACCATTATTTGCATTTACTTACCTCATCCAAAAAAGAATAGAAGAATGATATAAGACACTCTTTTTAAAATTACATTAATTCTATTTTTTGTGGGTCAGATAAAATTATAAGACCAGTTTCAAAATCACTATGTTGAGATGATCATGAAATTGAAAGAAAGGATAAAACAAAGAGGATGGAAATGTGAAGATGAATTGTATTGACTTGATTTACATCTTATAGAATACAATGATATATAGACAAGTTTGTATGAATCCTATATGGTAAGGATTCTCCTTCCATGTATATCTACCTAATCCTACCAAACATATCTTGATTGCCTTGGACCAAATCTTTATTCCTTAACACCTCCCCTCAAGCTAACGGGTAGTGACCGAACCGTTAGCTTGTCTCTTAGATCCAAGAAGCGGGAAGTACCCAGTCTTTTAGTAAAGATGTCAGCCACCTAATCCCTGGTAGGAATGTATTTGAGTTGGATGTCTTTATTCTGCATTTTTCAAGAAAAAAGTGGTAGTCAACTTCTATGTGTTTTGTTCGAGCATGAAAGACAGGGTTCGAGGCCAGAGACATTGCACCCAAGTTATCACACCAAATCACTGGAGTGTGAGGCAGGACTATGTGTAACTCCTTAAGCATCATTCTGGTCTAGTACATATCAGTCGTGGTGTGAGCAAGTGATCGATAATCAGCTTCGGTACTTGATCTAGCAACCACATTTTGCTTCTTTGTTGTCCAAGATATCATATTGGACCCTTAGAACACACCAAACCCTGACATAGATCTACGGTCTTGTCTATCCCCTACCCAATCGGCATCACAGAACGCCTCAAGTGTAAGAGTGGGTGAGGATGATTTGGTAAACATAAGACCGTGACTGATGGACCCTTTGAGATAACAAAGAACATGTTTCACGGCTTGCCAGTGACAGGAAAGGGGCTGCTGGAGATATTAACACAACTGGTTGACTTGAAAAGCAATATCTGGTCGAGTGAGAGTACAATACTAAAGAGCTCCAACGGTACTCCGATATAAAGTAACCTCCGACAGAGAGAGAGGGTCCCCTGTCATGTCTAGTGCTCGAGAGTCAGTAGAAGAGGGCAACTCCATAAGCTTTGCCCCAAGCATCTTGGATTTCTCCAATAACTCATATATATAGTTGCTTGCCGGATGGCATCTCGAGTCACGTGCATTCCTAAGAAATAATTGAGTTCACCCAAGTCACGAAGCTTAAACTGAATCTAAAGATAGCAAATTAACTCATCAAGAGTACTCTGATGTGTTCCCGTAATCAAGATATCGTCGACGTACATGAGAATATATATATATGTATATTAGACTGGTGATACGTGAATACGAATGTATCCAACTGAGAGCACTGAAACCCATACGTAAGTAAATTGGTATCCAGCTTGACATACCATGCCCGGGGGGCTTGGCGAAGACCATAGAGGGCTTTATGCAAGCGACATATATGATCAGGGTGAGCAGCTGAAACGGAACCTGTTGGTTGCTCCATGTATACCTCCTCGAGAAGAACACCATTCAGGAATGCATTAGACACATCAAGTTGACGTATCGGCTAACTGAACTGTACTGACAAACATAGGAGAATGCAAATGGTGGAAGGTTTTATGACAGGACTGAATGTCTCCTCATAATCAAGCCCATATGTTTGCTCAAAGTCACGTGCCACTAGTCGAGCCTTATAGCGCTCTATAGACCCATCAGACTTGGTCTTGACCTATAGACCCAATTATTCCGAATAATGTTGTGATTTGCCGGCCGAGGATAAAGAGACCATGCGGAATTAGCAATCAGTGCATCATATTCCTCTTTCATAGCAGCGCACCATTCCGGAGAAGACTTGGCCTGTAGGTAAATGAAGGATTCTCGAGAAATCTGCACACTAGTCATAGCACAAACAGGATACTTGGAAGCAAAATACATGTGATACTCAGAAAAAGGCTTGGGTTTGAGAGACCCAACTTGACTATGAATGACAGGGTGTGAGGAGTTATGAGATATGACGCTACTACATGGATCTAAGGGTGGCGAAGAAGCTTCTATACCTGAGGGGCCACGTGGAGAGCCAGGTTCCATTGGCCGTCCCGAGCGTAGACTACATCCTAAAGCAATAGATGAGTCAAGGCCCGGAGACATACCACCTGATGCCTCAGTAGTAGTCACCGTAAGAGGGGTCAAATCAACACCGAAACCACTTGGCAGATCTAAAGCAGAGGTCAATCGTGGGTTATCTGTTGACTGTGATGCAGTCAAGGGTGGGTCAAGGCCTTGTGGCATACCACCAGCTGCGACACAGTCAATGGGTAACATAGAGTCTGAAATAGGAGATGTAGATAAATCTGTTACATGTATAGGTAAAGTATGGATACCTGAGGAGGGTGACAAATCAGACGAGGATGCATCGACAGAGGCTGTGTCAGTGGCTGGATCAGGGACCCCAGGAAAGTTCCCCTCATCAAAGATGACATTTCGGGATATGTATACACGTTTAGTAAGCGGTTCATAACATTTATACCCTTTGTGTTTAGTGCTATAACCCATAAATACACACCTTTTGCTACGAAACATGTATTTGGTCGTGTGATAGGGACGTAACAAGGGATAACATGCACAGCCAAAAACTCTAAACAGTGAATAATCAGGTATGGTGTCATAAAGCTTGGGGAATGGACTATCGTAATCAAGCAATGGCGGAGGTAACCGATTAATGATATAATTCGCCGTAAACATTGCATCAGGCAAAAAAGTATGTGGTAAGCATGCTTTCAATAAGAGGCATAGACTCATATTGGCCAGATGTTGATGTTTACGTTCGGCGATTCCATTCTGTTGCGATGTGTGTGGGCAGGACAACTGATGCAAGATCCCATGTGTAGTCAAAAAGGTTTTAAACATATTTGACACAGCACTTTGAAATTGTTTGATTTTGCGAGAAAATTGATTTTCCACGAGAGTTTTAAATTCTACAAAGCATTTGAAGACATCAGATTTATGAATGAGTGTATATAACCATGAAAAATGTGAGAAATCATCAATAAACACGACATAATATTTAAAACTAGTGTTGGAAGAAATAGACGATGTCCATACATCGGAATGAATTAAATCTAACGGATACCTAGAACAACGTTCAGACGAGACAAACAGTTACTGTTTACCCTTACCTAATTGACATGCTTCGCAGAAGTCTAAGCAACTAGAGCCTGAAACAGGTAATTTATTAAGTTTGACTAAACGACTAACAATTGGGGCAGCAGAGTGACCTAATCTTTCATGTCAGTTATTAAATGATATCTTCACACCAACCATACCCGTCAAGGCACATTTAAGACTCGAAGTAGTCGATACGTCCACTAGATATAGTCCATTGACACTAGGCCTTGCAGGAGCATCTTTCCTGTTTTATTGTCCTTCACAAGATAACCATATTTAGTCAATACAAAGAAACAGTTGTTATCCCAACAAAAATTATAGATAGAAAGTAATTTAGCAAATGCATTTGGGCAATGAAATACATTAGAAAAAACAAGGGAACCAGATGACGTGGGATAAGTTAAAGAACCAGTGTGTTGAATGGTCAGGGTTTCTCCATTACCTACATCCACCTCATTTCCTCTGGAGTAATGTTCCTGTAAAGAAAGATCAGTCAAATCATTAGTAATATGATTATTTGCCATTGAATCGACAAATCATAACCCATTATTGAGAGCAGCATTGGACTGGGCCGCCATAGCCATTAGTTCAGCCGGAGGGTGTCTCCCTTGAGCAGTCAAGAGCAGTGTGACTATCACCGCCACATATTTGACAGGCATAGGGGTTCACTGCATTCTATCCGGATGGTGAGAACTGGGCTGGGCTGCTCTTCACAAAACTTGTATTCCCTGAAATTGGGCTCGACCGCTGACTGGGCTGAACAAGGTTAGCCGACATAGGCTGCTGATAATTTGGCCGAATTGGGCTACGATTTATTCCAATGTTTCCTGGCCCATGTGAGGTGTGTCCACTACTCATCATCGACCAAAGATTATCATCCGCAGACCATCGATTCTGGAAACCCGTAACTTCATTGTTTCACCGGAATGATGATTCACCCTGTCCAGAAGAGAAATCACCGGAGCGGCAAAAGCCAGGTGGACCGTTCATGAAACGGCTATTGATGGAGGAGAAGCGCCCGCGACCAAAGTTCCGGCCAGACCCAAATCGATTGCCGCTTACGAATCGTGCACGACCACCACGGGAAGAGTTCCGATATGATAGCAATGAACGTGGGTCACCCAGTTCAATTGTGTACTTGGTGGTCCAGAGAGCCACAACATCCAGCTCGCCTTGTGCTGGAATGTTGATGAGCGATTCATAGGTGAACAATTCGCTTTCGAAATCTTCCAATGAGAGATTTCCCATTCTTCGAGTAAAGGAGATGTGAGGGACGAACATTTGGAATTCGGATGAGAGACCACCAGCGATGTAATCAATTAATTCTTCATCCGTCACACTTTGTCCAACAACGGAGAGTTCTACCCAGAGCAGTTTTGCGGCTTGTACGAAGGCAGAGCAGATTTGATTTCCCTGCTTCAAATTTTGAAGCTTCCTTTTCAAATTCAGAATCCGGGATGCATTTTTAGGTGAGAACCTGTGTGAAAGTTTGTCCCAGATTGCATGAGCGCTGGTTAATCCGTAGGTGTTGGGCAGAATTTCAACGGAAAGGGATCCGTTTATCACAACAAGGACGAATTGGTCCTTACGGTACCAGTCTACGAATGCAGGATTCACAAGTGCCGGTGTGAGTCGTTGTTCATCCGTTGCATCTGATGGCAGAGGCAGATTTGGTGCAGGGCATGGTGAAGAGCCGTCAGCAATCGATATAAGATCGTAACTCCTCAGAACAGGGACGATCTAAGACATCCAAGAGAGGTAATTGTTCGAGTCTAGTTTCACAGAGACAACTTGGGTTAGGTTTGGGTAGGAATAGGTTGCAGGATTGTTTGCAGCCATTTGTGGAAGGAAATTGTTTTTTTGGACACGAATTTGTGTTTGTGTGATACAGAGCACACACGAACAACGCAGATCAGTGATACTTTGATATGATTCAACGAGCAACACTTGCTGTTTTTCTGAAGAATTACACTTGCAGACGATGGACTCTTGATTGAGGAACTCTAATCAAGGAAGATAACACACTGTAAGTCCGAATATTTACACTCGATTCAGGATTAGAATACTGTTTTACTGCGTGAGCAACAATCGCTCTGATACCATGAAAGAAAGGATAAAACGAAGAGGATGGAAACGTGAAGATAGAATTGTATTGACTTGATTTACATCTTGTAGAATACAATGATATATAGACAAGTTTGTATGAGTCCTATATGGTAAGGATTCTCCTTCCATATATATCTACCTAATCCTACCAAACATATCTTGATTGCCTTTGACCAAATCTTTATTCCTTAAGAGAAATCAGTCCTTTTAATTTTGATTGTCTTCAATGCCTTATCGATGTCTCTGCGGATAAGATATTCTAATCTCGTGGTTCTACAATGATGTACATCTTTAAACTGGGTCACTTTACTCCTAAATGAGTTTCATACATTTGGGTCACTTTACTTTATATATTCCTTTTCTTTTAATATGTAGATAATTGTATATTTCTTTGTAATATTAGATTGTATTTTAATAAATGTGGCACCAGATAATATGCTATTGCTATGCTCTGTCCCCATATGATCTTCCGATAATATCTATAATTCGCTGCTTATGTTGCTGGAAGATATCAGCCGTTGCAAGACAGTTTCCGTTGGAACAATTTATTCAATTGATTGAATTGGGCCTTTGATAAAAATTCAGTTAAGCCCAGCAAAGAAAACTCCACCAATGACCAGGCCGGACCTAGTCTTAAGCGGGCCCGGATTTCAGTCCAGGTCCATTTTAACCCTACCAAAGAGTAGCCCATTTTTAAAAAATATTATTTTATTTAGAATTTTTCTAAACACATCCTCAAATTTTTTCCTAATTCTCTGAAATTGGACACAGCCCATATAATTCGAGCTCGGGTTTTTAATAAATCGAGTCCAACTGTAATTTTTAGGCGTGCGTGTGAATAAATTTTATTAGGAAGGTGGCATACCCAAATTAAAATCATAAACCTATAGTTATTGTTTGGAGCCCGCATTCATATTTATACTTATAAATTTTATTTTTCGAAACCGGTGTGAGATATTTGGTTCTCAACACTCCTCCCTCAAGTCCAATTAAGTAAATCCTGTTGTACTTGGACTCCCACACCGTATATTTACTGTCGTCATTCTAGGCTTTTTAAGCAGCGGAAGCATTTAGGCCTGAAACATAACTCCAATAGCATCTTAAAATTGGGCTCGGACCTTTAAAGAAATTAGACCCGACCCGAATCCAATGTCGGACCACGTGTGCGTAGGTGCGTGTGTGTGTGCCAATTTTATTAAGAAAGTGAGCTATCCTAATTATAACCATGAGCTCATGCACCTTTTTATTTATGTTGGACAATTTAGACTGTTTGATGTGGTAGAATTTCAAAACTCCTATTTCAAGTTCAATTAGACAACCTTTATTAGACTTAAACTGCCACACCGTATATAATTTTTATTAAATCCCGAGTATTGGTCTCATAGGTTGGGGGACTATAGAAAATTTAGCCCAATTTAAATATTATTTCACAAGTCCTCATAATCCTTTTGGAAAATTCCAAGTATGAATCCCATAATAAGAACCACCCTTTATCCAATCCAATTGGAAAAAAAAACAATATGTGATCCATATGGGGAAGATTGATCCGGATTGAGTTCGAGTCCTTCATGTACAAGTAAAAATTCATTTGTGAATTCTCTCAATACAAATGTATACACCCTTATGGGGAAAATGCAACATCTACGATAATTTCCAGGGGAGACATTGTAGATTTTTGCAAGACCCATTCCAAGAATCTGCACACACTTGCTGTTCTTCAACTTTCTCCCTCATTCCATCGCAGCACTTGCAAACCAGTCCTAGACTTTGAAAACTTGTTGCGTGACCCAGACCTATATATATTCATCAGCACAGGCACAGCAATCAAAATTAAATTAATGGGGAAGTAATAACACACATGTACATCAAAATCAAAATTAATGGGGATGTATATATTAGATTTTGCTTACTCTGTGTATGCAGAAAGGCAAGTGGCCTTGCTGCTGCTGCAACTCTGCTTGTTTCTTGAATTGCTGAGAAGATGATGAACATGAGAAGAAGAAAGGTGGACAAGTCGGAAAGTTTATTAGACACGACATCCATCAAGAAAATTCAACACTCTTTCAGTTTTAGGCGGCTAAGCTAATAAATACATGAATGCTCCTGTTATTTATATATACACTTGTCTATGTATGAAGAAATCATAGATCGGGAGATTGTGACGAAATTTCTGTAAGTTTTTTTTTTTTTAGCAAAGTCGCAATTTCTAGATGTTATTTGGACTTCCGAGTTTAAAAGGAATCATGAACTATAACAAAACAAAAGAACTTATTCTGCCACACACGTCTTCTAAATGGGACAAGTGTTCTTCAAACAACTTCTAGAAGGCACAGGTAAGAAAGGATGAGACATTTTTTTTTTGTAAGGGTCAAAGTATTGGGAGTCAAAGCTCATGGATTAAAATTTGCTTAGTGATATGAGTCTGTTAAATATGACTAACAACATGCTGTTTATCTCTTATCGTGATTTGATGGCTATTGGGGCAGGATGGTGGGTTTAACTAATTCAGTAGGGTTGTCTTTTTTTTTTCTTACATGGGAGCAAGGAGAAAGCGAGAGAGTAGCCACTTAAGGAGGGTCAAAAGGTCTTCTTGGAGGCCCCAATGAGTAGGATTTCGTACCTTATCAAAAAAGTGAAAGAAAGGATGAGACTGATTGGAGTGTAATGAATAATTTAGATTTGTCAAAAGTAAAACACGTATTCGTACATAAATGACGAATCAATCAAGAATTCTTCGTTGAGCGAAATTTAAATCCTTAAAAAAATGTAGTCTGTAGTGAAAATCTTAATCGTACATTCGTACAATTGAATCCAAGTAGTTCAATTAGTACGATGAATATCTTCCAATATAGAAATCCAATGTTCGATACCTTTTCCTATAAAAAAAATCATACATTCACACAGATTTTGATATCGGAGACCAAAACTAACTCAAAATATGATGTACCTTGTTCAATACACCTCAAAATTTGGCTATCAAAATTAAAATTCGTGGTCATAGAATAAACGTGTATGATTAAGAAAGAGCAGTAACTTCTAATTTTTTTCGTTATAACGACTCAATTGTCAAAAAAATCTAAACCCTAAAATGTTTGTTATTGTTAAGTGAAGAAGAGAAGAGAAGACGTGGGGAGAGAATGTAGAATCACATGACGCTGATGTGTACAACATTTGCCGATTCTTGTGGGGGAAATTCTTCGAAGAATTTCCCAAATTTGTTACACAAAAGGTACGTTTCGTAATAGATGATAAAATGTATGTTTTGTTTAGAACACAAGAATATATAGGCAAATTTTTATTATTGCACTGTCAAAATCAAAAAAATTTAAAAATATCCTCATACTTACTTCCGGAGCGAGTAAGTTAGTTTACTCGCTCCCGGACCGAGTAACTTTTTTCTTACTCGTTCGGAAAGCGAGTAAGAAATTAATGATAAATTAAGAATATTAATGATGGGGAAGAAATCCAAGGTCAGCGTATCGCGTTTGAAATCCAAGGGTCTGCCAACGTTTCAACGCAAAGCGAGAACCTGAGCCGATTGGTCCCCGGTTGCAGGAAACAACCGTTTCAGGTCGTTCTGGAGGAGGCCATAGATTACATATCCGCACTCGAAATGCAGGTTAGAACCATGGCTTCCTAAGTCGAGCTGTCCATCGTTGGATCATCTTCTTCAAGTGGCTTTGCAATGGCTCTACATAGATTAGCGATAAAAAAAAACTGATGGGGAAGAATGTAAACCTTCTCCTCTCTCTTCTTCTTTGATTGATTTCTGGTCATCGTCAAGGTAAATTTCTGCCACCGCAAAGGGAAATTCCGATGAATTGACTGTGAGGTTGAATAGGATAACATTGAAGATGCACTCAATCCCAAATCCAGAGCTCGGCGGATGTCATTGTCACTGGATAAATTTTTTTCTCGTTTTTGAAATTGCCACCAGTTGAACTTAGGCAAGTTCAAGAGTAGCGCCCAAATTTGCCAAAGCCGGGAATACTCGCCCGGACTTGGCAAATCCGGGAATTCATAATTATCGGTCTTCACAACGCCGAGCGAGATTAAAACGACTAATGACGGTAATGAGATAATCCCGGACATCTCAAATCCGATATTTTGCTCTCAATTTTCGGAAGTTCGGGAAATATATTCGCATTATATATTTTTTTAATTTTTATTCAATATCATTTTTGATTTTTTGCTAAAATAAAATACTAAAATACACGCGTAATACATAAATATATCAAATAAAATAATAAATGTCATTAGTTATTTTGGTGCAGTAATTCGTCCACAATATCATGCCATGATTCCTGCTCAGCTGAGGTCTCGGCTTGTGTCCCCTGAGTGCCAAATGAAGTCCACTCGTACTGATGTTCTGGTTCAGACACAACAGGACCTTCTATTCGA
>JAOYMZ010079259.1:0-11580 GCA_025802335.1 Pinguicula primuliflora
GGTGGGTGGGGTGGGGGTAGGGGGTAGGGTTTGTCTGTTTCCTTATTTATGACCTAACCAATATCTAAATCGGAGGAGGTTGAACATTTGAGGTTTCTTTATTCTACTTTTTTTTTTGAATAATATAGGGAACCCTATCCAGATACGTAAATTTAACGCTCTACTGTAACAATCCGCAAATCACGGTAAGAAGGTAAGCCACACTTGGCAAGTCATATGTGACAGACTCATGTCGTTGAGGTGATTTGAATTCATGATATTTGAGAGCAACTGCCACTCTCAAAACCACTACATCAATTTCTTAATTCTACTAACTAACACTTTAGTTTGCTGTAATAGCTACATAATTTTATTTCTATCAATCTATCATAAATTCTATTATGCCAAATTATCTTTATCTCCAATTATACCGGATATTATGATTTCGATAATGAAAATTGAAATTGACAAATCCATATATAAACTTTAGATATCCAATATATAAACTTTTTTGATGTTGTAATCAATTATGAGTATAATTGGGGATAAAATTATTGGGACCTTGCATAATGTATATGTTTATTATTGGGCAGTTAGAATTATTCTATATAGTGTTTGTTCAAGTAACAATAGAAACCTCAAAATTAATATGATGATAGTTAACTAAAAGAATAATGTTATATGTACCATCAACTTTGATACACTTCATAAATTCTATCACTCAGTTAGCACAAGATGGGATATTTGGCTCCAACAAGAACCATTGGGCAATATCTTGAATTTGGACATCCCAGACCAATCAGTAGACGAATGGATCACGAACGGGGAATGGGATCTACACCATATTCTCCTTCCCCCCGAAGTGGCCGATCAAGTTAAAGAGATACCTTTGTACAGGGGGAAAGACACTCAAATTTGGATCCCAGCCCTAGATAGAGCCTTCAAATTTAAGCTCGCATGGAACATCATCAGGCACAAAGCTCCTGCTCGAAGGAGATTCAAGTCACTTGACCACATCCCCATCAAGATCAGTATTTTGGTCTCGCGAGCATTACTAAATGCTCTACCGGTGGATGAAAGAGTAAGGCGCCGAGGAATTCAACTTGTATCTAAATGTTTTTGTTGCCCAGGTCTGCCTAGAGAAGAGACTGTGGAACATCTTTTCTCGTACAGTGAGTTAGCCATCCACCTGTGGAGCTCTGCTGAACAACATTTGGGTATCTGTCCTCAGTTGGTTACGCTGGAGACGAGATTGGAATTGTGGATTAAGGAACCAGGTTCAGCAACTATACAAAGCATCCGGCAGATTTTATTTCTCTCAACTTGCTGGAGTATTTGGACAGCTAGAAGCCGAACCAAATATCAGGATGAAATTCTGAATTTTCACAGCACTCGGACAGCAGCAGTTCAGTTTCTTCGACAAATGGTGATCTTTGCAAAAGTACCAGATCTCTTAACTCCTGCAGAAAGGACCTTAATATGCCCTTTGGATGTAAACCTGTTGGCACCGAGACCATCAATAAGAAACTTGCCAAAGTGTTCGTTGCCCTCCCCGGGCATCTTAAGACTAACTCTAGCCACTCACATTCAGGAAGGTGGATCAGATGTTGGCATAGGTGGAATACTTCATGATAGCAACTCAAGAAAGATTGAAGGCTTTGCAGCTAGAGTCCATTCATCCCAATAACCCGCATATTGGCAATACTCAAAGGAATACATTTCTGCAGAAGTCGAGCCTCACTCATCATCAAACTACATATCCCTCAGACTTGCTCCCACCTCATCATAGGCAGAAGCTGCCCTTGGAGAGCCTTCCAGCAACACACTCAAATCAGGAAACTCCTACAGGACAACAGACACATTAGGCTTCGTCAAATGGAAGGTAGGACCCCTCAGGACGTGGTTTTTCTAGCAAAATGGGCACATGAAAACGGGGACAATAACTTCTACTCCGAGGAGGAATTCTCGCAGGCGATAAATTGATAAATCCAGATCAAATACAAGTTTACTATATGTTTGGAATCTGGTCGCATAGAAATGCACGCACGGGAGGGAGGCACACACACACAAACCCAATGTAAAAGAGGCAAGTCGGGTGCCGTACTCTTTTTCCTCATTCGGATTTCCCTCTGACCCCGGAGGTTTGTCGAATGAGGTTTTGAGGAGGCGGGACGATTTACCCTCTTCATTTAGCGGAGTCCGGACGGGTAGGAGGTACCCCTGTTAGTCCGGACGTATAAGAACTAGGAAAATTCCCGGGTAGAACATCATTTTTCCTAGGTTTTCATTTCACACATAGACCCAGCACCAGATTCCAAAACTGAAGCTACCGTACAACCGAATGGTAAGCAATGAAGGACTACAAATAGGTGCAACCAACTTACGGCAGAATATTACAGACCATGAGCCTAAAGAAGAGGAAAGGCTTGAGCTTCACGCCGGAGATACCTGTAGGCTTTTTATTTGTAGAACTAGAAGAATACTAGCACAATGGGGAAATATTCTGTCTGTACTAAAACTCTTTGGAATTAATGAATCTTTTTTTTTTCGGGGTGAAAAAAAATTTCTATTATGTGCCACCCATCACAACAACACACAACCATACTCAATTTTTAATGAGTGATTGTGATTAATGTCATATAAAGGATTTATGAAAATATGTCAAATTACAACTATAAACACCTCAACATATAAAAATGATTTTAAAAGCATTCACCCAACAAATTAGTGTTTTTGACCTTTCTTTCAGTTTTCCGAAGGAAGCTACATTTGGACTGTCATATGGGTGAAGGCTAATGCTTGACTGTATACCCACAGTTGATAACCTGTATACAAGGAGCTTTAGCCAAATCAATATGGACTGTCAATTATGCAGAATGTCGAACGAAGATGCGACTCACCTATTTTTCCTCTGTTCGGAAACCCTGCTCGTATGGGCAAAGTTGTACAATTGGTTGGGTTGTGATCATCCGCCACAAAACGTGGATCTCTATGTCAATTATGAGAATCATATGCAGCGAATTCTGCACAAAAGAGATGAAAAGAAATGGACAACGATCTGGCTCACAAGTATATGTGTATGGATGGCAAGGAACGAAACGGTATTTGAAGATGTTACCTTCGATCCGGATGCCACTCTCTGTCGAATTCAACATCGTCTGTTGGAATCTTTCACCAGTGCTATGCTGCTCATTGGCTACTCATACTCGAATTGGGAACGATTCCCAGAAAGTATCCTTAATCTCCAGTATCAGTAGAACTCCGATGAAGAGGGTGTTTAGCAGAAAACCCCGGCAACAAAATGAAAACTCAAGTTTTTTTTTTCTTTTGGGCTGTTCTTTTCTTTTCCAGCTTGGGCCCAAAAATTGGAGTTTTGGGTCTAAGCAGGCCAAGTGGCCCGTGTATAAACTGTAAATACTGCTTTTTTTAATATAAAATCCTCATTTGCCTTGCTAAAAAAAGTGTTTTCCGGAGGAAAACGAAGGCGGAGACAGAGACGCATTCATGCCACGCGCACATTCCTTACTTCAAAGTTAGCCAAAGAACCAAGATTTACACAAACCCCACCATGAAAGCAAGCTCAATTGCCTTGTTAATACGAAGTAATTTCGGGTGCTTGCTGCTTGCCATACTGATTTGGTTTTCTTTTAAGTTTCATTTCTGCTCGTCTATAGTGTTGAACTTGAAGTTAATGGATAGCTGGTGGACGTGCATAACCCCGCCGGCTCAAAAAAGCGGGTCAGGGTCGACTCAAGGATCCAACTGCGACTTTGAGTTTAATGACTGTTCTAATGAGGACCGTCAGATTGATATCATTAATGGACGATGTCAATGTCAGGAATTGATATAGACGATGTCAGTGTCAGGAATTGATATGGACAATGACAATATGTGTATTTGAGATGCATATATAGTTGTCCCTCATTTAAATAATGCTGGATTTGAAAATATAGTACACAACTTGTATTGTTTTTTTTAGCAAAGCACACAACTTGTATTGTATCCATCGAAAAAAAATATGTAAAACTGATTCATAAATTCCAATTCAAACGCCACTTATTACACCTCATAAAAAACGTTCTAATTTGTATCATCGGATTTTTTAGTCAATCAAGATAATTACTGGACTTTTGACAACCATAGCGTTCATTATAACCCGTTATTACTTATTTCTCGTCTGTTCACTCAATTTGTAACCATATAAATTTAATTACGAAATAACCTTTATTTTCCACGGATATTAAATTCATCTTATTTAATAATTAATTATACGAATGATTGCTTGCAATTGGGAAATCTTCAATTTGGCCACGTTTTGTTTTTGGAAAATAATATATCTAGACCCAGTTATTCCACACACATGACAATAATATTTATTAGGGTGACCGCATACCGCTACTGCATTCCGCATTCTGTGGAGGCGGTAGCGGTAGCGATACCGAAAACCGACTACCGCAAATTTGCGGTAGCGGTATATTAAAGGAGAGATCTGTGATCTCTCGGATCTCCCGGGATTTGATATACTAGAATCTCGGGACTTGATTCAGCTTGTGGTTTGGATAGTTTAGGTTTCGTTTTTGGTTTGGACAATTACGAATAGATAGGTTTAGATAGGTTCCGGTTTGGCTGTTTGCTGTTACTAGTCTTGCTTGTAAATTTTATTATGGAATGAAAATCAGTCAATTACAAAAAAAAAAATCCTTGTCTATATATTGTAAACTGTATACTCATATGAAATAACAAGAAAAACGAAAAAGAAGAAAGAAAAGAAGGATTGACAATACTCCTGTTGAGTCTGGATTCAACCGAACCACGTAAAATCTTATATCTTTTGTTCTGTTAAATTCTTGGATCGTTATCTGCCTCTCCCATGGTAACTGCAAATGTAGCAAGTATAGGCCATCCAAGAGTTTCAACCATGGAATATAAGAGTTCAATCCGTCGTGAAGTGTAAAAGACCCCCGATTTTTCCTATTTGGACCTTCATTATGATCCCCATTTGCTTGATAATTGCCTCACTCTCGGAGAAAATTTTATTTTGTAAAGAAAATGCCGATGAAATATAAATACGTTAATACCACCAATAAAACAATCCAATTAAAACCTGACATGAATGAAAGGAATTACAACAAATAAATAGACTTACTTGATGTTTGTTGATGGTTAAATTTATTTCGCCTATTTTTAGGGTCAAAAAATTTTCTGATCTGCTGGAAATCGATTTCATTGTTAACATCGAAAAATTAGTTTAGTACTAAAACCTAATAGAAGTTGGTGTTTATTAGGGATGACAATTTTGCTCCGCCCCGGCGGGTCAACCCTGACCCGCCCCAGCACGGGGCGGGTCTGGGGCAGGGGGTAAGTGCCCCGCTCCGATACTTATGATGGGAGGATCATGCCCTACCCTCCCATCATAGTCACAAGTCCATCTCTCCATATAAAATCTCTGCATGTACAAGCAAATCATTCCATTTTGGGGAAAGATGGCAGGCTTCACAGTGTATCGACTGTATTGCATGTATAATGACATTTGTCTATTTAAAAAACCTAGCGCTATCGCATATGGAGATTTGCACTCTCTCTGCATTTCTTACTTTCTCCTTAAGCAGAACTGAAAATTTCTCTCTGCATTTCTTACTAAAGCGAACTGAAAATTCCTCAAGCAGAAAACACCATCGGCGCTGCTCGGTTTCCATTCTCTCTGCATTTCTTACTACTGGTACTCGGCCTCCATTACCTGCTTCCTTTCTCCCTGCTGAAAATAATAGTGATGCTGAATGTTTGTTTTTGCAGATATCAGAAGTGGTGCTAAAGTCTGTCACTCCCATCTTGCTTCGTATGATGAAGAGGTTGAACTCTTTTAGATCTGCTGGACTCGGCGCTGCCTCTGCCGGACTCATCGCCTTCCCTGCCGGACTCATCGCCTTCCCTGTCGGACTCGCCACCTTCCCAGCTGGACTCGCCGGCGCTCCTGCCAGACTCGCCGCCGACCCTGCCGGTCGCGCCGCCGCCATTGCCGGTCTCCACAGGTATTTCTGGTTATGGCTTCAACCTACCACTACTCATCAGTATATTTTTACCAACATGTATAGGAGCAACGCTTGAATCCCAACGATTACGTATGGATTCAGGCCACCGGCACCGCGGATGTGTTATCGGAGCGCGGTGTAGAATCTATGCGTTCGGCGGTAAGAGGTTACAAACGGAGGCCAACGGCGATAGAAACGGGGCGTCCGTCCGCCGTCTCGTTGCTGGCGGTCGGAGTAGCCTCCCGCCGCCCGTCCGTCCGCCCGCCGTCCCTCCGTCCGCCCGCCGTCCGTCCGTCCGCCCGCCGTCCGTCCGCCCGCCCACCGTCCGTCCGTCCGCCGTCCGTTCATTTTTTTGTCGGATGGATGCACTTGTTTTTTTGTCGCTTTAACTCGTTGCTGTCCGTCAGTCTGTAAGCCTATTTGTCAAACGTAAACTAGTTCAATTTTTACTCTTTAACCAGCCTAGCGGTAGCCCGTAATATGTCAAACCTAAACTAGTTCATTTTTATTCGTGAGTTAGATATGTCTCAAAGATCTAAGTTCCATAATATTACCCACAAAAACAATCTACACCCCAAAAAAATCTTAGTCCTACCGGTAGCCCATAAACACTATCGTATCGACCATGACCCATTGGTTTCATTTCTTATGGAATCCAAAAAAACAATGGGTTATCCAAAATGACCCGAAACTTATTTAGCGTTAGTTTGTCAAGCATAACTTTATGCTTGATATCAAGTTCGTGTTCGGACTGTTTACCTAGTTATATTTATTGTTTGTGTTTGTTTTCCAAACAAACAAAGAAAAAAAAGTTAGTAGGGGCCTTTATAAACTTCATTCCGTCAGTTTGAAGGTTTTTTGGTGCTATGTGTCTATGCTGAGGGATGGTGTTCTTTCTAGCATTTACACATTCCCGCCTGTTATGAAAATTTGTAGAATTTTGTCTGCTGGTCGGTTTGGTGAATGAGTTGGAATACCATCTGCACAATCAAATTTATGTTGTTGACATTCCATTTTTTTTTGCTTCCAGTTCGTCTGCAGCTGGTGCCGCCCCTGCCGGCCTCGCTGCCCCTGCCGGCCTCGCTGCCTCCGCCGGCCTCGCTGCCTCCGCCGGCCTCGCTGCCCCTGCCGGCCTCGCTGCCTCCGCCGGCCTCACTGCCTCCGTCGGCCTCCACAGGTATAATATTTTTTTGCTTGACTTGAAATGCGTGTGAATTTGCTCTGTGGTCAAAAAGTATCCTCTGTGGCTCAGCTCCCATCTCCTAAGATGACCAGGTTCCATTAGTTTAGCATACAAAGTCATTAGGCGTTTGTAGGAAAGTTCTTTTCAATTTGATATTTTCTGATCTATTATTAAACTTAAAAAAATATTTTTGAAATAAGTTGTAGTTAATTGCTCATTGAAAAAATCAATTAACGCATCCATTTTTCTTTACAATCACCTTTTTTTGATAAATATTTTCTGCAAATGCATCTCGTTTCAATTTTACTCTTTTCCTCTTTTAATATATTTCACACACTAACCATAGCAATTGTATCAATAGATTAATTAAAAAATTTGGAATCCACTTGTTTGATTATTAGAAAGTCTTATGCGCCTATTAATAAACCAACAGCTTTCAATGGTTTAATTTGAACTTCAAATATGATGTCACCTGTTTTGTGCCGGTATCTCATTCCCAATTTTACTGATTTTTGGTCTCATTGATAATCGGTATATTAATTTAGAATATCTACTTATTTATCAATTACGTACTAAACACAGAGATCTAAATTGTAAACATTAAAAAAAATTGTAAACATCATTTTGGTTTCGGATTTCAGGTTACCGGAAAACCTCAACTTGAATCCAGAACCGAAATGTTTCGGTTATGATTTTGAAAGCCGAAATGACCCGAAATCCATAAAACCAATGAGTTTGGGGTTCAATTTCGGGCTTCTGGTAACAAAAATTCGAAATCCGAACCCGTAAATGAAATATTTCGGTCATCCAAAATGACCCGAAACCCAAAAAAACCTGAAACTCGTAAAATCAATGGGGTTCGGGTTTGATTTAGGTTTCGATTTCATCCAATATAAAGACTGTGAATCCTTCTCTGGTTTATCTTACCTACTCATGCAGGCCCGCATTCTCCTACTCCGCCTCCACCCACCTCCATCTGAGTAGGAGGTATGGGAGTAGCTCCGAGCAATCTTCACCTGCACAACACGAGGAAGCATTGATCGTTGACAGCAGGGAATGGTAATTTATTCTTAAATCTATCTTTTATGTTATTCAATGATTCTACTATTTTTTTTTTTTCATTTTTTTAATTTATACTGTAATAAAATTATTATAATGGATTTTTTTGAATGGTTTGCCCATTAACAAGAAATTGTGATAAAAAATTTACGTTTTTTGGAACCTAATTGTAATTTTCTAAGTTGATTTTTTTGGTTGACTCATTTATATTTTTTTGTCGCCCCGTTAATGTCATTCCCATAAACGACGCCTATGAATTGGTTAATTCTAAGGTGAGTTTTTTTTGTTTGTAAGTACAATTTTATAATATTTTAGGATATGTGACTAATTAATATTGTACTTCATTGCAGGGGAAAACGATAAGGTATTATGCTGATGGGGGGACACCGGCAGTCATAAAGGTTAATTTTATTTTACTTGGTTAATATTTTAATTTATTTGTTTTTTCCTTTAAGTTAAAATTAACATTCATTTGTTTTATTTATTTTATCAGTTAAACTACCCCGTGAAAATCACCGTCAAGATAGGTGGTCATATTACTCTGTCTAGGCTAACTAGAAGGGACAAAACCTGCAGGTAAATTTCTCTTTCTTATTATTTTTTATATTTTCGATTTATTATAAAACTTGTAACTGAAATTTATTTAATATTTTGCATAAATTATTTTTAATAATTTTTTTGATATATATTTATTCAGATATGATTTTATTGGCTCCAGTCCGGATCATGCGACGAAGATGAGCATTGATCACGTACAGCCGCGAAGTAAGGGTGGATTAGATATTTGGAAAAATGTAGTGCTCGCATGCATAAAATGCAACAGTGAGAAAGGCAACCAAATATTGGTGCCAAAAGAAATCGGAGGAAAGGTGGTTCGATGCTTTTGTGGTCAAAGCGACCATAAGTTACGAGGCCTTCTAACTGAACCTTATGTTCCTAAATTCTATTCCAATAGTGGTGTAGAGGGTCGGAAGGAGGGGTGTCCCGAAGAATGGTGGCCCTGGGTTGATAAAAATTTAGACGAGTTTGTAGTAGAAGTATAAAGCAATTACTTATCCCTTTCGTCCCTTGAAAGATTGATTTTAATGTATACATCTCAATAGCATGAGCATCAGAGAGAAGAGACTTGTATATTCTGTGCTTTTTGCACACAATATTAGACCATTTATTTATTAGTCTCAACAGATGTCTAGAGCGAGAGCCTAGGAAAAAAGATGCAGAAAAAAATTGTTGAAATTACTGAAAGATTGAACAGAAAAGGAAGTGTCCAGTATTTGCATTCCATTCCCATCCAAATGATCTGTTCCACTCAATATGGAAACATTTCGGTCAAGAAGATGGAGACCTGTTCAGACCTAAATGTTTGCATGGCATTCACGCTGCGTGGCATTCACGTTGCATGGCAATGAACTTTAAAGGGAAGAACTTGAAAGATTTACGGTTCACCCTTCTTTAATCTTGATGGTTCATATAATGATATAGTATGCATATAGCAGGGCACGCGATTGTGCAATGGAATGAAAGACATCTTTTCTTTGTCACCCTGACAAATCTGGCCAATGCCATGAAATGGGAGGGTCAATTTTGTATTGTGAGGACACAACCTTGCCCGAGGCCGAGGTTTTTTTACCCTCGTTGCCGGCCTCCACTTGATTTATCCAACAGCAGCTTGATAGAATTAGAAGAAAGCAGTAAGAAAGCGGGCTGGCCCAACACTCGGGTCACGAGCCCATGAAGAAGAAGCGAGCCCGACCATTTATGATAGGTTCAGATTTCGTGTGTGTAGGTGCACTTTGGGGTTAATTTGGTAGGCATGTGGGTGTCATCATTAGAACCTTGAGCCCAAAGGTAATAGGTTCTCTCCACATTTTCTATTTAAACTAGTCTAACTAAGGTTTCACAACCGGTATGGGACAAATACTTCTAACACCTCCCCTCAAGAATGACTACGCAAGCACTGTCAGACTTGAACGCCACATCGAAGAAATTTTCAGAAGAGCGAAAGCATATACAAGTCATTCGGTCGTTAGACCATTATTGGCTCCAATACCATATAGAATTAAGAAGAAAGAGGAAAGAAGCTGGGCCGGCCCAACACTCGAGTCACGAGAGCCCATGAAGAAGAAGCGAGCCCGACCGTTTACGATCGGTTCGGGTCTCGTATATGCAGGTGCGCGTGAGGGTGAATTTGGTAGGAATGTGGGTGTCACCATTAAAACCTTGAGCCCAAGGTAATAGGTTCTTCCCACAATTCCTATTTAAACAACTTCTCTCATACTTACACCTTTGGTGTGGGACAAGAACTCTTTAACACTCCCTCTCAAGTCCGACTAGCCAAGATTTGTCGGACTTGAACGCCATACTGAAGAATTTTTAGAAGAGCGGAAGCGTATACATGCCAAATTTCTTCCGATCGTTAGACCATTATCGGCTCTGATACCATGATAGAAGTCAAAAGAAAGAGGAAAGAAGTTGGGCCAGATCAAGACTCGGGTCACGAGCCCATGAAGAAGAAGCGAGCCCGACCGTTTATGATAGGTTCGGATCTCGTGTGTGCAAGTTCACATGGGGATTAATTTGGTAGGAATGTGGGTGTCATCATTAGAACCTTGAGCCCAAGGTAATAGGTTCTCTTCACAATTCCTATTTAAACTAGTCCAATTAAGGTTTCACAACCGGTATGTGACAAATGCTTCTAACACAGCTTTGGATTTACTACTGCATCCAATTCCAGCCAAAGCAAATTTATTGGACTTGGGATTTGCAAACCGTTTTCTACAAAACCAAGAAACTTGAACTTGGGATGTCTGGTGTATCGGGACAAGTCCAGACTCGACGTTGTCGAGGCATAAGAATTATTGAGTGAAGATGCATTTTTAATTGGGTGGTTCTATGAATGATGAGTAAGAACTAAACAAAGAGTACTGCAGCTTAATAACGATTGTCGACCTTAGTAGATGATGTTATGGATGGCGACAAACTGGGTAATCTGGATTGCACGTAATAAGAAGCATGGAGATCACAGTTGCAATGGTAGTGAGCAGAGTTTAAATATACACATGGCAGTGGCTGAGAGCGGCATCCAAGCCCAACTCATTTTCGTATGGAATAGGAGACTGGTTAAGATTACCCCTATCCTGCCTATCGGGACATATGCAACTTTTTTATCGGGGAAAGATAGGGGTTGTACATTTGTAAAAAAGACTTTGTATTTTTTTTACAGTAATATAATTTCGCTTAACCCAAAAAAAGCATTGTTGACCTTAGAACAGAACCACCCTCTTCTAACAATGGAAAAACAGTAACCACACTGTCAGAATGTGAAGAAAC
>JAOYMZ010079270.1:0-11580 GCA_025802335.1 Pinguicula primuliflora
CGTGCAGCAGCCATGAATATGCAGCAGTTTTTGTTGATTTCTTCATTCCAATTCATATTGAATTGGTTGGATGGATCCTTCAGCAATAATTGTCTCCCAAGCCTTTGTCTCCTTTAATTATTGAAATTTTCATGTGGAGGGACCAACAGTAAATGCATCTTTGCTCTAAACAAGGACAGTGCTCCAGGCCCTGATGGTTTCTTAGGCACCTTCTTTCAAACATGTTGGGAAATTTTTTTCTCTCATCTTCTACAATTAATTCTAGAATTCTTTGCTAGCGCTGAACTATCCCAATCAGCAAGCACCTTGATCTACTTAATTCCCAAAATTCATAATCCAACTAAATGAAAAGATCTAAGACCGATTTGTGTGTGCTCCTTCATATGAAAGGTGATCACTAAAATTCTAGCTAAAAGGCTTGCCAAAACCCTGCCAGACATTATATCACCACAGCAAAGTGGTTTTGTGAAAGGAAGGTGAATTTCTGACAACATACTGCTAGCCCAAGAAATGCTCCATTTCCTAGACAAAAAATAAGTAGGTTACAATGTCGCTATAAAACTAGATATGACAAAAGCTTTCGACAGGATCTCTTGGTACTTTTTAGTATCAGTCTTGACAGCCTTTAGTTTCTCTGAAGGTTTCATAGACATGATATGGAGAGTAATCTCTAAATACTCTTTTTCTATACTCACTAATGGCCAAATACGTGGACACTTTAAATCATCCAGAGGATTACGACAGGGCGACCCTTTGTCCCCCCTATTATTAATTATAGCATCAAAGTAGTACAAAGTAGTAATCTTAATAAACTCATGGGAACAAAATCCTAGTGCTCTTTTAAAGTCCCTACTAGATGTCAAAGTATCTCTCATCTTGCATATTCAGATGATGTTATACTTTTCACCACGGACACTAAAAAAGTATTACAACCGTGTCTCAACCTTCTTAAAAAAATATGAACAACGATCCATACAGCTAATCCATATCTCCCAAAGCACATTCATGATCTCCAGCAAAGCTCCTAGGGAAAAACGAAATCATCTAAGACTGGATTCAAATACTCTCCTTTTCCTATAATTTATCTAGGCACCCCATTATAATAGGGCAAGAAAAAAACACATATTCACCCCGCTACTGCTAAAAATTCAATAAAAAATTGAAGGGTGGAGCTCAAAACTCCTCAGCCCAGGGTGAAGGCTAATATTACTCAGGTTTGTTCGATACAGTATCCTCATTCATCAAATCTCCACCCTTCTGCCACCCAAGTCCATATTGAAGAGAATAGAGAGACTATTCTCTAATTTCTTCTAGGGCCAGAAAGAAGGTAAACAACGCTTTCATTGAAAATAGTTAAAATTAGTGCAAAAATTGATTTTCCATTCATTCATTCGCATATTTATATAATTTACGGGAAAATGCCTAAACGGCCTTAATAAACTACCAATACTCCCCCTCAAGATGTGCGAAAGATATCGAGTATGCTCATCTTGTTACAAAATCGAGATAAATCAATAGAGCTAAGTCCTCTGGTGAGACAATCAGCTATTTGCTCCTTTGTGACCACATGCCTCAATTCTAACAATCCACAATCCAGCTTCTCTTTGATGAAGAACCTGTCGATCTCCACATGTTTGGTTCTATCATGCTGAACGGGATTGTTGGCGATACTAATTAAAATCCGACTGTCACACCACAACTTCATCTTGTTTTCTTGCTTCAACTTGAGCTCTGACAACAACAACCTCAACCACAACATCTCAGAAACTTCCAAAGTCATCGCTCAATACTCTGCCTCAGCTGTGGTCCTTGCAACCACCTATTATTTATTACTCCTTCATGAGATCAGATTACCTCCTACAAACATGCAATACCCAGAGGTCGACCTCCGTTCATCAGCACAACTTGCCAATCAGCATCACAGAAACCCTCAATGTCTAAGTGACCACTCTTCCTGAAAGTCAGCCCCTTTCCAGGTGCACTCTTCAGGTACCTCAGAATATGATACACAGCATCCATATGATCCTTCCTAGGATCATTCATATAGTGACTCACCACACTCACAACAAATGATATGTCAGGTCGGGTGTGACTCAGATAGATCAATCTGCCCACCAATCTCTGATATCTCTCCCGAGCAACTGGTTCTCCTCCATTTGCTCTCAACTTGATTTTCTGGTCAATAGGTGTTTCTACTGGCTTACATCCCAGTATTCCTGTATCAGCGAGGAGGTCTAGTGCGTACTTTCTCTGTGACAAAACTATCTCGTCCATTCCATGTACTGTCTCAATCCCAACGAAATAATGAAGGGATCCAAGGTCTTTCACCTCAAATTCCTTTCTCAACTTCTCCTTCAACTGAGCAATCTCGCTCTCATCATCGCCTGTGATAATCATGTCATCCACATATACCGCCAGAATGGTAATATGACCCCTATGATGACTGAAGAATACTGTATGGTTAGCATTAACCTGCCGATAGTCCATGCCTATCATAGCTCTTCGAAACCTATCAAATCATGCGCGGGAAGACTATTTCAATCCATAATGAGATTTCTTGAGTCTAAGCACCTTACCCACTTTTTTCTTGGTCTCGAACCCAGGGGGTATCTCCATCTACACCTCCTCAAGTAAGTCATCGTGAAGAAATGCATTCTTTACATTAAGCTGGTGCAACTTCCATCCTCTACTGACCGCCAGGGAGACAAGTGTCCTCACAGTACTCATCTTCGCCACGGGTGTAAAGGTCTCATCATAGTTTATACAGTATGTTTGATTGTACCCCTTTCCCACCAACCTTGCCTTGTATCGTTCAATGTGTCCCTCCGGGTTTTGCTTCAGGGTGCAAACCCACTTACATCCAACAACTTTTCCCACCAACCTTGTCTTGTATTTTTCAATGCGTCCCTCCGGGTTCTTCTTCAGGGTGCAAATCCACTTACATCCAACAACTTTCTTTCCTAGTTGCAGTACCACCAACTCTCAAGTCTTGTTCTTCTCAAGAGCTCCAAGTTCTTCAAACATAGTTGTCTTCCATTTTGGATCAGTCTTTGCAACCTGCCACGACTTAGGAATAGAGATAATGTACAATGATGCAATGAATGCCTCATGTGCAGGTGACAAATGAGAATGTGACACATAATCGTCAATATCATAACCATATCAGTCTGGATGAACTCCCACATTAATGCGAGAGGATCTCTGCACTGCAACAGGGGTAGGAGCAGAAGAAGATGAAACCATATCACCCGTGGGACTAGGAGCCGCATCCAAGATAGGCATCTTCAGAGAAGAGATAAGTGACGGACTGATAGATAGATCTCGAACCAACACAGTGTCTTCCCCCTGGACCTGAGTCTCACCACCCTTATCTGAGCTCTTAGGTTCATCAACTTCAACCGGCACAATAGGGCAAGGAATAAGACCCACACTCACAACATTCCCAGGCTCAGTCCTACCACTCCCACCTCCATCTACTGTACCATTCTTCGCTTTACACTGCATATCTGGTAACTCATAGAAATGAGACATCATCTCAGCAAAATAAAGCTCATGCTCTCAAAATGTAACGTCCATACTCACAAGTAATCGCCTCTCGACAGGGCTTCAACACACATATCCCTTTTGAGTTGTAGAATAGCCCATAAATAGACACTTTAGAGCTCGAGAATCAAACTTACCAACAGACGGTTGATGATCCTGGACACAACACACACAACCAAAAATCCGTATAGGAAGAAGCTCTTCCTTTTGACCAGTAGCACCTCAATGGGAGTCTTCCAATCTAACACATGAGAAGGCATCCAATTAATGAACCGGGAAGCAGTCAAAATAGCCTGTCCCCATAAGTACTTGGGAACATTCATCGAAATCATCATGCTCCAGGTAACCTCAAGAAGATATCGGTTCTTCCGTTTAGCCACCCCATTCTGTTCTAGTGTGTATGGGCATGTAGTCTAATGAAGTATACCCAGAGAGGACATATACTAACCAAAAGCAAGATTGGTATACTCGATACCATTATCAGAGTGCAATACTTTCGCAACTGCACTAAATTGAGTTTGAACACTCCTTTGAAAATTTTTAAAACAAGCCAAAACTTCACTCTTTTTTTTCATCAAATAGATCCACGTCACACGAGAGCAACAGTCAATAAAGGTCACAAAATACTGAAAACCATGCACAGCAGCTATGGGGCAGGATCCCCAGATATCAGAATGAATCATATCAAAGACAGACAAACTTCTACTACCAGTACTAGTATAGGAGCTCCTTGTATGTTTGCCAAACTCACAGGCATCACATACTAATTTTTCTTTCTTCGCTTACCCAGACAGGGATGGGTACAAGCAACTCAAAACACTAAACGAAGGATGACCAAGTGGCTTATGATGAAGCATCAACAAGTCCTCCACATAACTACCACAAGAACTAGCGACAAGAGACGAAAGAGCGGAGTCTATGCCGTCCAGATCCAGATACCACAAGCTTTTATGCCATGTCCCACTCCCCAAACAACGTCCTGTCCCCTTCTCCCGGAAGATCATTTTAGGAATATCGAAAGAGACAACACGGTTCAATTGAGGAATAATAGCACTAATAGATAAGAGATTTACCGAAAAGAATTGAGTATGTAAAACATCAGATAGAGCTAAAGAATCAGTACATCTCACTCTACCCTGACCAACCACAAGCTGAGTAGTTCCATCAGCAGTATGAATACTCTTTGATACTGGTAGATGAGTATAAGATGAGAATTCCCCAACAGAGCCAGTAACATGGCAGAAAGCACCTGAGTCAACTATCCAATCTGTGCAGCGTGAAACCGAAGTCAAAGTCTGTGTCTGGGCAGAAGATGCAGAAGCAATCTCACCAGATACGCCAATTTCTCGTAAAAATGTAACTAAAACTTTAGAACCTTAGAATCCAACTTTGTCAAGAATTCTAATTCTTCTCCCATCATCACGAAAGCAACAATTAGCAACCCAATCACTCGATTTCCACACAACAATCCAACCTCCACAAACAACAATTCCTCACAATATACAAATTCCACAATCAACAAATCAACATTCACAATTCACCTCAAATCCACAACTCCACTTCACAATTCAAACTCCAAATCAGCATCCCAACTCCAAAAATTAACTCAACAATCTCCATAATTAATCATCAATAAACAAACTCAAAAAAACCTTCCCACCAACAATTTTAAAATATAAAATGAATTAGACCTACTGCTCATCCCCACTTCATCACCAAGCCAACAAACAAATGACCAAATGAAAGAAACCTCATTATTATAATTTTCAACAAAAATCGTGTCTACAGAGCAGTAAATAATCGTGTTTACAGAGACACCAATATCTGTATCAGCAACTTGATTCTTGCAAAGCTTCCACTCTAAATCACTGACCCATTTGTGTCCTCCACAAAATTCAACCACATCACCCTCAATCGTAACTCAAGTTCCACCACAAGATTCAAGCCGAGTTCAACATAGGAGGAATGTGTGGACTGTTTATTTTATTTTCTCCACCAACCGTGCGATGGGCACAACAAAACTCTGACCCACGCACAGAGATATGGCGCGCGGTTGGTCTATGCATGAGGTTGACTAGGGGCGCGCGCGATGTCACGGTCTACGCATGCGAAAGGCGGCGACTATCGCTGGAAAAGAGGTAGTGATGCTAGAAAAAGGGGGCGGCAGCTAGGGTTTTGAGGTTTAGGTGTGGCTCCAATACCAAGTTGAAAATAAGGGCAAACGTTGATGTTTTATTCGTTCATTGGCATAAATATACAACTAATGAGAAAAGACCTAAACGCCCTTAATAAACTACCAACAAAGATCTTGGAAGGCCATCTTCCTTCCACAAAAGGAAGGTGGTCTAGGCCTAAGAAGGATTAAAGATATATGCACTATTGTGGAATGAAACTGTGGTGAAGATTTTGCCAAAAAGAATCCCTCTAGTCACACTTCATGCACGAGAAATACTTTTGAGTATACCCCCATCCATAGCCCCCTAAGAAAAACACTCTCATGGGTGGAAATGCCTCGTAGAGTGTAGAACATTAATGCTTAAACATACTGGATGGTTCTTGGGGAAAGGAAAAGTAAGTTTTTGGTCTAATAAATGGCTGAATGGGGATGACTTAGAGACTAGACACCATGTTTCCCTGCCTTCACTCTTAGTCCAACATGCGTTGAGTGGCGGAGATCTAACCAAGATTCGTTATATTGAGTGGTGGAATCTCACATCCGGTCCCAATTCTACACGAAAATCTGGTGCTGCAGTAGTTACTCGGAAAATTACCAAGATGTCGAAAATAACACAAATTCCACCTGGAAACATCGAGATTCAGAATATTGAAAAGAGCAAAGGCAATGAAGCTATTGCAAACACTGTACCTTAAGGCTTGCAGGAAGGAGCAGCCCCATCAGAATCTGAAATGGCTAGGATTCCGGTAGGCTATCATCGGGAAAAAATTGGCAGCAAAGGTTTTTGGGCACATTCCACCTGGAAATGATCCAATTCCTAAAAGAAGGATGACATACTTCAAAGAAAAAATCCGTTCTAATGCAGTCTCATTTTTTATAACTAACTTTCCTCCTAGCTGGACAGAGAAGGAGATGTGGAGTTTTTTCAGTGTGCACGGCTAGGCTCGAAATGTTTATGCGCCATCACGTCCGGATATCCAAGTTAAATGCTATGGTTTTGTTAGGCTTGACAAAAACATAGATATTGCTTTGGTGTTGCAGGCTTTTAAAGGCTGCAGGGTTGGAAAAATGTCGCTGGAAATCAATCTCGCACGGTCTCGAGAAGATTCTGCAAACTTCCAGCAACAGCTATTCAGGAAAAAGCCTCAGACTAAGCAAGGACAACCTGCAGTGGAGGAAGAAATCGAGACTCTGGATTTCACTCTTATTCCTGAAAGCCAACAGTGGTTGGAGAACGGCTTGGTAGGTTTACCTGTGCCTCAACTCAACTTGCAATCTATGCAACAGATTCTAGATCAGCACAATTATACCAACTGTTCGGTGGTGCGATTAGAAGGAGGTGAGGTTTTATTCAAGCTTAAAACAAAAGAAATGAAGCTAAGATTTATTAATGATTAAGAGACTCAAGAACTTCTTTCTGTCTGTAATATTCGACCGTGGAAGGTTGTAAAAGGCAGATTGGTGAGGCCGGTATGGTTGTGTATTATTGGTACGCCCCTACATTGCTAGGATGACAAACTATTTAATGAAGCAGCCTTGAAAGTTGGGTAGGTATTTTAGATCGATAAAAGAACTTCAGAAAGGACGGAGATGCTTTATGTCCGGGTTCAGGTCCTTTCCAACTTGAATGAGCCGATCAGGAAGAAACTGCGTATCAACTGGGGGGAGGAATGCTTTGAACTCTGGATTGCTGAGAAGGTGGTACCTCGTCCAGGACTCAAGTCTCAAAAGCCATTGCTCCAATCTAAAAAGGTGACTGAGCAAACTAATGAGGTTCTAAACGAAACATGGCCTGCATTGGCTGCAGCTCCTCAAAAATTAGAATTGAGACCTAAGACTCGCATGGTTACCAAAGAGAAGGACACATTAGTTAACTGACAAATGGAGTCATATACTCATAGCTCTAGAATGAGGTCTGATGAAGTTGGTTGCTCTACTATCCAGAATGATCAATTAAGCAAAATTTTTAACTGTAATGGAGCAGGGATGGAAAAGAAAAAAGTACAGGAACTGGTATTAGCTCCGGTAAAAACCTCTGAGGATCTATCATCAGTTGAAGTTGTGGACTACACCTTGATAGTAGGTAGATTGATACCTGAGATACCTACAGAAGAGGTAAATAACCAAAGTAGGACTGAGATAGTCCACACGCAAGAAATAGACCGAGGTTTGAGCATAATTGCAACTAAATCAGACTCTGGGAAACGAGCATGGAAGAGTAAAGAGCTTTCCTCTGTAGCAAAGCAGAAGGTCTCTAGGGTGCAGCTAACATGTAATTTTACAGCTTTGCTTACGCTACAGTATCAGAAATTCTGCACTATTAGGCAAAAAAATAGTATCAGTATAACCCTGAACTTCATGGATTTAGAAATAACCAGACTAGGGTATCCTGCACATACTGAACCGGTGATCTCTCCCAGCACTCCAACTATTGGTATTGACCCTTTTGGCCTGCAATTCCTTCTTGACCAGACCCAGAAAATGTTATCAAAAATTTCTAGGGGTATAGATATTAGAGTCTCCTCTCAAGACTTACATTCTGATAAGGATGATGGAGTGCACATTTCAGATGAACGATCTCAACAATCCCCAGTGAGTGAAGACACAGATGAGGCACATACAGAATTAGGCGCAATCCAACCACATATTAATCTCGGAGAAGACTCTGAACACTCAGAGATGTAGAGAACTGCAAAAAGTTGTTAGGGGTCTCATCTTAGGAAGCAGAGACTGATATCATCAATTTATATGCGGAATTAGATTCAAAAGTATTAACAAAGTTCAATGCTTTGGGAAACAAAGAAGATGATCCAGCGGCACATTCTTTAAGTTAAATGCATATTCTGAGCTATAACACTAGAGGACTGAACACCTCGGTGAAGAAGTTAGAATTAAGGAAAATTATTGGCAAGGCGCATGCAGACTTTGTCTGCATCCAGGAAACAAAATCAGTGAGCCTCACACGAAGACAGCGTGCTAGAATTTTGCGGCAAGATACATTCGGCTAGCTTAGTCAGGATTCAGTGGGAACCCCTGGTGGTCTTTTATGTATATGGAAATAGGAACAATTTAAGATGACTTAGTCACATTCGGAAGAAGGTTTTCTCAGAGTATCTGGTACATGGAAAGGGAATAAAATAGTGGTTAATATTATAAGTGTATATGGACCTTCAACAGTAGTAGCGAAAATGGACTTGTGGAGCAGAATTGCAGCAAACATCTTGCACAAACAGTCTGGATGCTGGTGCATTGTTGGTGATTTTAACGCAGTTAGGGGAATTGATGAAAGAATTAGCTTGAGTTCACCAAACATTCGAGAAATGTTAGATTTCAACTCGTTCATTTTGGATGCAAAGTTGGCAGATTTACCTCTCCAGAAATGACAGTTTTCATGCTATGCTGGATGAGGCACATCAAGCAGCAGACTAAACAGATTTCTGCTCAACGATGAGTGGATAAGAAACTGGCCTAATCTTTTTCAATATATTGTGGATCGTTCATTATCAGATCATTGTCCAATCATTCTGAAACTATAGGATATAGATTGGGGGCCAAAAGTGAGTAAATCTCTGGATTGTTGGAATAATCATGAAGCTTTTGGTGAGTTTGTCTGCACTGAATGGAGTAGTCTGAAGTGTACAGGTTCTAAGGGTTATATTTTGCACCAATAACTCAGAAACTTGAGGCTGAAACTCAACCATTAGAATTGCAGTGAATATGGAAATGTATACTTAAAGATGGAAAGGCTGCAACGCGAGTTGAACAGATTTAACCTACAAGTTGAAGTTGGGATATTATCTAGCGAAGAACAAATCAATAGGCATAAAACATGGCTAGAACTGCAAAAATCCATGAAAGACAGGGAGCAACTCACTCTGCAAAAGTCTAGGGTCTCGTGGATAAAAGAAGGAAATAGAAACTACAAGTTTTTTCATTCTAAACTTTGGTCCAATCTTTGAGAAAATACGATTCGAGGAATGGAGGTCAATGGGGAAAGGAGTGGAGAAGTACCAGTTGTCAAGGATGCTATTAAGGAACACATCAGGAAAATTTATGAAGCAAGAAGCATGGTACAACTGACCTTGGACATTCACGCTGAGAGAACTGTCACAGCTAAAGAAAATAGTAGGCTAATGGCTGAATTCACATATCAAGATATACGAGAGACGGTTTGGAGCTGCTCACCTAGAAAAGCTGTTGGTACTGACAGATTCAATTTCTTTTTTCTCCAGACACACTGGGACACGGTTCAGGGTGCATTCTGTGCATTCATAAGAGAATTTCATCAGTCTGGGAAGCTTGCTTGGGGATTGAATTCTAGATGGATCTCACTGGCCCCAAAAGTCACAAATCCAACCTCACTAGATCACTACAGACCCATCTTCTTGATTGGTTGTGCATATAAGGTTCTGGCCATGATGTGGCAGCAAGGTTAAGTTCAGTTCTGGTAAGACTTATCTCTCGAAAGCAAACAGGTTTCTCAAAAGGTCGACAGATATTAGTTGGTATTCTTGTTTCGAATGAGGTGGTGCATTCTTACAAGAGAAACAGGATACCCTTGATCATATTCAAAGCTGACTTTGCAAAGGCGTTTGATATCGTTAGCTGTTCATTTATAGACCTTATGCTGCGCAAACTTGGTTTTTCGAATAAATGGTGTGGCTGGATTCAAGAGTGTATCTCAACTGCCCGTGCAGCAGTGCTCACAAATGGTTCCAGTTCTAGAGAGTTTTGTTTGAGACGAGGTCTCAGGTAGGGCGATCCTCTAAGTCCGCTCCTATTCTCGATTATAGCTAAATGATTGCACCTATTCCTCACCAAAGCAAATCTAAATGTATTGGAAGGTGCTAAGGTAGGCCAAGTCATGGTATCACATCTACTAAAAGAGCTGAGAAAAACATTCGTGCAATGAAGTGTATCCTTCATACATTTGAAATATTGTCTGGTCTCTCGGTGAATTTTGTTAAGAGCAAGATTTACAGCATTAATCTCCCCCACCCTACACTATTATCTTTTGCAGAGACCTTACATTGCCTAAGTGATAATCTACCATTTATCTATCTAGGTTTGCCGATTGGAGCTAATCCAGGGAGAAAGAATACATGGAAACCTTTAACTGAACAGTTAACCAAGAAGCTCTTCTATTGGGAAAATAAATTCTTATCTTTTGCAGGGCGAATTACCTTACTAAAGGCAACTTTAACTAACATTACAGTATTCTATTTGTCTATGTTTCTGATGCCCTTGCAGGTGGTTATGCAGTTTACCTCCACTTTCATTAAATTCCTGTGGCATAATAAACTAGGGGCGCAGAGACCAGTGCATTGAATCAAGTGGCTCCATCTATGCTTGGATAAAGAGTCTGGAGGTGTTGGCAGATGAACATTGCTCTCCTAGGAAAACAAATATGGCAATTTAAGAATGAAAAAGAAAGCCTCCAGAGTTCAGTCATTTGTTCGAAGTATTGGGAAATTCAGAAATTAATGTGAAAACGAAAAAAATAAACGAATAAGACAACAACACGAGATTTAATGTTGTTCAGCCAGAAAGCCTATATTCACGGGAGAAGAGGATAATCAATACACTATAATTACAGTGATACAAAGGAGATACAGAGAAAATCTAGAATATACATAGGGAAATCCTCTCAAACCAGAGAGTCACAACCCAAGAGACACACAGGAAAAACCTCTCAATTCGCCCAGACAAGAGAGTCACAACCCAAGTCTCATATCTCTCTTTTTCTCTGAACTCAGTCTCTCTTTCTTTTCTGCCTCTTTCTCTACCCTAATGGTCAAGAGATCTAATATTTATAGAGAGGAATTCTAATGCAATTAGAATTCTTACAGGGACTAATAATT
>JAOYMZ010079281.1:0-11578 GCA_025802335.1 Pinguicula primuliflora
GTCAAACCACCTTTAGATCCAGCTGCCTGATCATTGTTGAAGATCTGAAAAAATAAGGTTAACTTATTCAAGAGTAGATTGCTTCAAATGCTCAACTTGCTGTTCTTAATCTTTCCTAGGAAGCAAAAAGAAAGGAGCAAAATGATGTTAGTGGAATGGAAGCATGTAAAGGAAAAAAAACATCAAACCTAAAAGCAGATGAAATGAAATCGATTAAATTTAGTAAAATAAACAAACAAACAAAAAGGGAAATAACTAAACGAACAATCAAGGGATTCCATTTTGTAGGAACTGATGCATGTACTTACAGGATCAGAACACACTATAAGAATCGTAGTAATAGTAACAGTAATAATTTACCTCAGTGACTGCATATACCACTCCGGACCGACCTACAGAAACAAATAAGAATAATGCTATTTGTACCCTCTTTTGGGACATTATTTTTTAACTCCATGATGTGGTTGTGATGCTTGCCACACCATGGGGTTTAAAAATGGGGTCGTAGCATTACTCAACAAATAAACCCTCCTATAAAGTAGGCGTGAAAAGATTCACCAGCGGAATAATACGTTATAAGAAAATTGGCAATATGAAAACAGAATAATAATAACAGGGTAAGCAATTACAGAAATTATAGGAGTAGTTTCTTGCAACCCGAAATTGAAGTTTCCAACAAAAAAAATCAAAGAACCGGAACAAATTTAAATACCAAATAGAAATGCTCCATTGAAGCTACATACCCTATAACGACAGTTCGTAGTTGCAGCTTGCAGGTGCCTCAAAACAAATTGAAAATTAAGCTTCAAGAGCACACACCAATAAATGTCAGATATAGAAAGGACGTCAGAGAAACCATAGAAATGTACGGTACCAAGGAGAAGACAACTTAACGCAACCATGAGAACTCCTACCGTCGGTCGCGTAAGGGGGTCTGCCGAAGTGTGTAAACGCCGATTGCAGGTTATGTGCGGCAGAACAAAACCTAAACAAAATGAAATTGATTTACGGAATGTTAGAAAATGGCCCCCTTCTCCCGGCTCGGGCCTCGTTCGTGTGCAACCCACAATCCTATTTATAATTAGTGAATTTAATAAGCTATTGATAGTTATTCAAGAACCATGCTAAATTCAAATAAGCTATTGATAGTTATTCAGATATTAATGTCTCTTTCTAACGATTTTCCAAATGTATCTTCTGATAAGCTATTAATGGAGCATGTGAAGCAAGCAGACATCAATCACTGAGTAAAAAAGATACAAAACACGAGCACACAAAACACAAGCTTACAAAACACAAGCTTACAAGAAGGAACAAAAAAGTATTAATTTAACAAGTATTAATATATTTGTCAAGGAAGGAACAAAAAAGAGAGAATTTTTACATCCTATCATGGACCGAACAAGCGGAATAGATAAAAGGAAAATAAATAAGAAAATTTTTTCTCCCACATTACGAACAATTTATCCGAACATCATGAATTGCATCAGATTTTTCTACAACCTCGAAAAATTAACCGAACATCATGAACAATTCAGTTTACTGGTCATAAAAAAATCCTGCAACCTCCACAAATTTCTACAAACATGCTTACCCGAACAAGAAGAGGACCGAAAATTGGTGAATGAAGTGATGATTTTCTCTCCAAATTTCGGTACTGCGCTTCCGTAGAGTGAATGAGGTGAATAAGAGGGATTAGGGTTTCCTTCTCCAAAATCGCGGCAATTCCTTAATTTCCTTCTCCAAAATCGCGGCAATTCCTTAATTTCCTTCTCCAAAATCGCGGCTCCCGTAGAGTAGAGTGAAATATATATCTGTATTGCGCCTAAAGGGAGCAGGGGGACAGTCCCCCCGAAACGTGGTGTATTGTAAGCTTGTATTTCCTGGGATTCGATCCCTCTCACCTCTCGGGTGGGGAACAAAATAATCTCGGCTGCAGGTGAGTTTGATAACGAGCTGTGCTACTCGTATTGAGAAACCGAATTTTTAAATCGAAAATGAGCGGAATGACCAATTTGCCCTTACTTAGTACAGTAACACCATCTGGACTGTGTGGATATTTTTTACCCTTTCACCTACCCTTCGGTCTGAAAGTTCGGTTGGGTGTAGTACAAATATCATTTCTCTTTGATAACAAAAGATCACAAATATTATATAAACACTCCACTCCCAAAATATATAAAAATTATAAAAAAAACTTATAATACACCCAAAAAACCTATAAATCAAAGACCGAAGGGCTAAATGCATAAACCCAAGTGTTAAATGCATAAACCCAACGGCTAAATGTATAAACCCAATGACTAAATGCTATTTTACAAAATTAATATTACGGCGGCTTCGCCGCCGTAAAAATCTAAAACCTTATTTAAATGTTATAAACCTAAGGGCTAAACGCATAAACCTAAAGGCTAAATGTTATTTTACAAAATTAATATTACAAATCTAAAATCCTATTTAAATGTTATAAACCCAATAGTCAAACCGTATATTTTTCATAATTAATATTACGGCGCCGTAAAAATCAAAAACATATTTTATAAACCCTAAACTATATAATTTAATTCAGAAATTATATAACTTAAATTTAATATATTCTAATTAAATTATATGTATTAAAAGTAGAATTTATTAAATCATAAATCTAATATAATTGGGTTCCTCCCAAACGGTGCCGCTGGGAGGAACCACATAATGGTGCAGTGCATCAAGCATTGCATCCACTCCCAACTCGCGTCTAACAGGATTAGAGTTTAAATGCATAAAGGACAATTTTGTCATTACAAAAAAATTATTGAATGAAAGTTACTTGGGGGCAGTAAGGATTTTTATTAAAGTACGGGAAGGTAAATGAGTTCTTTCGAAAGTATAGGGGGGTAAATTTATCAATAGTCATAGTACAGGGGTGTAAATGGCCTTTAACTCGTGAATTTAATTTGTTGCAATCGGTATGAGACAAATTCCCAATACTCTTCCTCAAGTCCGACTTTGTAAACCCTGTTGGATTTGTATAACAACACGGATAATGCCCAATTGGGTCGGACCTCGCAAACATTCATCGAGGCCTCCTGAACAATGCCCAAATAGGGCCAAACCTCCCATGGGCCCGTTGGGCCAATTCACTACGGGCCTCAGAACTGAAGAAATCTGGTTCGGCCCATTATTCGGGTCTCGGTGCCTTTGAAGAGATAGCCCAACCCATTAATCGGGTCTGGGGCTGTCCGGTCCACGTCTCGTGAGTCATCGGGCTTTGAATGAATCAAGCCCACATCTCGTGGGTCTCGTGTGTGTGGGTTCACATGCAGGGATTGATTTGATAGGAATGTGGGTTATCCTCATAAAAACCTTAAGCCCAAAGTGATTTGATTTTAACCCACATTCCTATTTAAACCTCATTATTCTTACTTACACAATCGGTGTAGGACAGTTTCAACACTCCCCCTCAAATTCGACTAAGCAAGCTCTGTCGAACTTGAACACCCACACCGTATAAATGCAGGATCGTTCCTGCTCCGATACCATGAAAAAATTTGGCTCGACCCATTATTCGGGTCTCGATGCCTTTGAAGAGATAAGAGAAAAAGGTTTTCAGTCATTCACGACTTCCTCATCTTCTTCCAAACATCTCATACTCACGAGTTTATCTAAATCTTTCATGTCCTATTTATATTAGTGAATTTAATTTGTTGCAATCGGTATGGAACAAATTCTCAACACTCCCCATCAAGTCCGACTAGGTAAATACTGTTGGACTTGGATAACAACACGGATAATGCCCAATTGGGCCAACTCCCATTATGGGGTCAATACTCGAGATTTTCTCGAAAACAATTACGAGAACCTCGAAAACATTCATCGAGGCCTCCTGAACAATGCCCAAATTGGGCCAAACCTCCCATGGGCCCATTGGGCCAATTCACGACGGGCTCTCCCAGAAACACTTTCGGGCCTCAGACCGCCAGCTCTGATACCATTTTAGAAAACTGGCCCACCTCTCTCTGAGTTCGGGCCTCGTGTGCGTAGGTGCGCATGTATGGACTAATATAATTGGGAAGGTGGGCAACCCTCATTAAAATTATAAGCTTATGGTGATTGATTGTAGCCCACAATCCTATTTATATTAGTGAATTTAATTTGTTGCAATCGGTATGAGATAAATTCCCAACACGAAATGGAAATGCTCAGGAAACGATGTCGTCCTCTTTCTTCATGAGAACTCCTACAGTCGGTCGCGTAAGGGGGGTCTGCCGAAGTGTGGAAACGCCGATTGCGGGTTATGTGGGCAGAACAAAACCTAAACAAAATGAAATTGATTTACGGAACGGAAATGCTAAGGAAACGACGCCGTCCTCATTAGAAAGAGGACAGTGTCTATTTAGAAAAATAATAGATCAAAACAAGATAAATTGAAAATAATTAATCGATAAATTATAAATTAAAATATTAAATATATAAAAAAAATAAAAAAAATATTTGTTTCGACACGAGAATTACGATTTAGAAACAGATAATAAATTTTAGCACTTGTAACACACCGTTTAAGGATTAGGTTAAGTTTGTTGCTCTTGAAATCTATATTTAATAGGATTTTAATTTTTTTGGCGGTGAAGCCGTCGAAACCAAAATCTAAAACTTTATTTTAGCACTCGTAACCAATGTTCGAAAAAGCGTTGGGTACCCCTTGTACGCTGGCGCGGTCTAGGGGCGTCCTACGCAGTCTGGGCGGTCAAAGCGGCCGCCTAGGTGGCGCTTAACCGCTGGCAAATTTATTTTATTTTATTTGCATATATTAATAAAATAAATATATTTAAATGGTTAAAAATAAAAAAATACCAGTATACATGAATGCATACACAAATAACTAACCAAATACAATTAAGGGGAGTCATATGATATCAAAAATACGCAATCCGAGATTGTTTACCCCGTGTCCATGTACTATAAACTTATGATTCATGACGCAAATTTTATCGTTGATATAATTAGAGTCATTTATTTTGCAAATCTGGTGTTGGTCACCGCGGAGACAAACTGAGTATGGATCATTTTCTATCACAAATTAAAACAATCGTCCAAAATAAATCATGATGCATCAAGATACAATGTTATACATTTATAAAAAAATCAACACAATTCATTTCAAAAAAATTCGCGCTACAATAAGTGCCCAAGATGACGGTCTCCTAGGCGCCCTAAGCGGCCCTGCACGCCTGCCAAGACAGCAAGTGCGGTCCCCCAGGACACAAGGCGGCAGCCCTGCCCCCTGGCGCCCAGGCAGACCACCCAGGATAAATTCGAGAAGGCCTAACATTTTTGGCCTCATACGACCGAACTCTCGAAGAGTGCTCGTAACACACTATTTAAGGTTTTGGTGAAGTTTGTTGCTCTTAAAATCTATAATTAATATAGTTTAAGGTTTAGTTTTTTTTGCGGCGAAGCTGCCGAAACCAAAATCTAAAGCTTTATTTTAGCACTCGTAACACACCGTTTAATGTTTGGGTTAAGTTTGTTGCTCTTAAAATCTATATTTAATAGGATTTTAGTTTTTTTGACGGAAAACCGCCAAAACCAAAATTTAAAACTTTATTTTAGCACTTAACACACCGTTTAAAGTTTGGGTTAAGTTTGTTGCTATTAAAATTTATATTTTATAGGATTTTAGTTGCCGCCAAAACCAAAATCTAAAACTTTATTTTAGCACTCGTAACAAACTGTTTAAGGTTTGGATTACGTTTTTTTTACTCTTAGAATCTATATTTTATTTTTATTCCACTAAAATATATATTAATTTATTTTATTTTATTTTATTATTAATTGTCAATTTTTTTTATTAACTTACCTCTTCCGTCTCATTAAATGAGAAAGGCACCATTTTGCTACACCTACCGAATTCGTTTCGATAGGTGTAGCATCTCCGTTTACGGAATGGACCAACCACGACCGAATGCCAACAGATATACTAAAGAGAGAACAATTCAGGAAAAAATATTTTATGCCACAAAGTCAGCGAGTGGACTTTTTTAAATATACCACCGCTCGGTCTTGGGAAAGTTGAGACCTACGCCTGGCCTTCCCAAAGCCGTCATTTCTAAATCACGCCTCTAGGAAGGCCGGGCGTAGTTAATATCTCTAATCTCGGTGATTAGCAAGATCCCGATTGTGGCAAGATCGGGATTAATGCCCGGTCTTTAGATGGTTGGGCATATCCATTTTCGCGGGAAAACCAATCCCGACTTTGGGAAGGTCGGGTTTAATCTGCTTCCGGTTTTTTCAAGATCGAGATATTTGCTATAAATTCACCCCACATTCAACATTCCAATATCACCAACACAAGCAATAAATATTATCGTAGTTCAATTTTCAAGCGAAGTAGCAATTTTAAGTGGTGTTTGTTGTAAATTTTCTTATCAATACGCACTTTAATATGTTTTTATTTATTATTTTCATAATCATTATTTAACTTTAATTTTTCTGTATTAAAAATGAGCAACTATTATGGATCTGGATTCTATGCTGGTAGTGGTTCGTCTGGACAATAGAATTTAAATTTTCCACCATCGGCCATGATCAATACCAAATGAGTATAGATGGAGGGTGAGAACCACCATGCAATTCCCAATCAACCATGCCACCACCAGAAGCCACTGAGATTTTTACAGATCCGCAAGCTGATCCGACGGGGCCTGTAGGATGTAACGTTATCGATTCTGAACCTGATAGTGAGGATAATGGTGAGAATATGCATTCGATCCGCCAAAGACCTCGGGTCGATCAGATGTACCCTGCACCATTAGGTAGTGGACCTTCCTAGTGGCATTATGATGCATATCATCAATTAGGGGACTCTATGGATATTCTCCCTTACATGAGCACAAGTCGTTTCGACGATGACATTGGTATGATTGAGGTTGGATAATTATTTAAAGACAAATCATGTTTACAGCGGACTGTTGAGAAATATCATGTTGTACACGCCAAAAGAAAAAATTTTATCTACAAAAGTGGATGCTAACACTCAAATGAGTATTTGAGTGTTGGCATGTCACATGAGGTGCAAAAGGAGTGCCAAAAGAAGATGTCTGATAGCAAAATTTGTTTGGACCTCGGAACTCAAGATAGAACAAAGAAAATGGTAATTATGGGACCCCCCCCCCCCACACACACACACACAAAAAAAAAACTTTTAGCTAATGGTTGTATTAATGGACATTGGAGCCTCCAAAGACGAGTTGAATTTTGTACACTACCACTAAAAGGTGGTGTACAAAATCATTTCTCTCATTGATTCTAAAAAATGAATATTTTAACCATAATTAGTCCATTTATTCTATCTCCTGCTGCATGCCTTTTTCATTTTTCTCGATTTTCTATTCTGCCCCGTATCAACATCATTTTGAATTTATTGCTTTGAGTTCTATGAACTCTATGTTTTCGTGAAGATTCAGCGGGTTCAACTTCATGAAACTGAACTGATTAGTCAGCCATATTTCATCAAATTTTGCAGTGGTAAGTCTGCTATTGACAACACCAAAATTCGCAGTGGTAAGTCTGCTATTGACAACACCAAATTTTGCAGTGGTAAGTCTACTATTGATGAACATACAATGACGGATCAATATCAGTGTAAATCGAGTCCCATGATAGCCAAACACTTGTTCATCTGTAATGGACATACTCCATCTATTCAAATAGTACTTTGGAGGAAGCTTATCATATTGTAACTCACGAAACAAGTTAAACACATGTGAACTGAATTCAAATTTTCGACAAGTGCAAGATACTGATTGCTCCATATGATTATACACTATTGTGCGAGTTCTGTATCAACCCACCATCTCCAAAACATTTTGAGTATGAACTGTCTCATCATCATTTTTCAGTGTCAATGACAAATCTAACCCCTTTTGGTACTCGTTTCGAAAATCATAAAACATCTTTATTGTATATTTTTTGGATGCTTCACGCCCTATTGACCAATGAGAAAACAAGATGGGTGACGCTAGTGTTGCTTTACTTTCAGCTTTCCTTTCTTTTTCATGCCTGTTAATCATGGCCTTCTCATATTGTTCCACGAACTCTAGAAGAATCGTGGTCCTCAAAAAGTATCCTATCAACAACTTGTTAATACTTTAGCTCCTCTGTGTAGTTGTCATACCAGCACAAAAGTAAGCACGACTATAAACTTGAACCCAATGTTCTCTCAAACTATATACAGCCTTCAACCACTCATTGTCAACAAGATTAAAATCTTTAAGCAATTCATCCCAACATCACTCAAACTCTTCAACTGTCTCTGCCTCATAAATGCAAGCTTTCAATCTCGATGCAAAATTTTTAAATCTGGTAAATACATGGGACAAGTGTTTTGCAGCATTTTGATAAATATGCCACAAACATAACCCATGATGAACTTCTGGAAATACAATATCAACAGCATTTTAAATTGCTTGAGATTGATCTGTAAATATACTTATTGGTTTCTTCTCTCTCATCGCCTCCAAGAAAGTGGTAAACAACCAAACAACGCCATCAGTTGTTTCGCCATCTAATAGACCGCACCAAACAATGCTGTTTGTCCATGGTGATTGATCCCAACAACTGGTGCACTTAATAGATGATAACTGTTAGTCTTGAATGTTGTACCAAAACATATGGCATCACCAAACAATGCATAATCCCTTATCGACTTCGCGTCAGAAGAGAAAACACCACATATTTCACCTTTTTCAGTAGTCCGAAAACTGAAGAAGAAATGTTTGTTTTCTTGTTTCTTTATCTTGAAGTACTGTAGAAGACATTCTGAATCACCTTTCTTAAGAAACTGGTGCCTCTGCCTCTGTATCAAGTTGCTGCAATCTAATCGAATGAAATTTAGATGTTGGGCTCCTCCAGCTTCTAAACACAAATAAGAGTAAATCTGGGATTGTGGTATACTCGCATAATGCAATGATTGTATTAAATCAACTTGAGAAAAAACAATCTTTCTTTGGGATCTCAAATAGTGAGCACACGCATGTTGTACAAGCTCATGGGAATGTTTTGCTACGAAAGTAAACAACTGGTACTTATCATCCTTCCATCTGATTTTAAATATTGTCTTGCAATCAAATTTTTTATTTTCCCTTCTTTTTGGGGGTGTCTTGATCTTCTTGTATTTTTCCTCACATGAGCATACCAACTTCTGTTTATATATTTGATTCCTATTGGCATGAGTCCCTTTGAACTTGTTTGTCCTTCTTATACTAACACTGAAACCCACATGTCTTGCATATCTATTATAAAATTGAAATGCTTCTTCTACGATTTCAAATTTCATTCCAATAATAGGTTCATCAACTTCATATGATACTTCACTCGAATTCTTCACACCATTCATTTGTTGAGTTTCCCCATCACAAACCGAATCCATTGACTTCCTAATTTCGTCCATAAAATATGATTGTACATGAATTGAGTAACAATAGTAATACTTTTTTTAGTAAGACAAACAATAGTAATACTTACCTAAAAAGAATTGAACTCACCATCACCATAATCTGTGTAAAAACTCTGCATCACCATAATCTAACTAAAATGAGTAAGAGAGGGGTTGGTCTAGTGGTTATGGGAGTGATAATTGCACCGACATGTCACGGATTCAAATTCCCGCAGCAACATTATCTATAAAAAATAATCTAACAAAAATGAGAATTAAAACAAAGGGTAATCTGTTCTATCAAATCGTCATACTTTTTTTTCCAAATCTTTGAACCTCTTTGTCGCATCTTCTCAAACAGAACAAAATTGCACTCGAATTCGACAAACCCATATTGCACAAAATCGCAAAAAATCCCAAAATCACACAAACCCAGAATTGAAGAGAAAAGAGGGAGAAAACAGGAGAGAACATAGATTGCACAAAATCCAACTCTTGGTTTAAAAGAAGGAGAAAGAAGAAGTTTATGTTGACTATGATTTTTTAGATAGATAAATGAGAGAAATACTCTCACTCCTCCCCAATATCCGAGAGTTTTTACACTCTCGACTAATTTAGGGTGCCTGCACCCAACCCAAAGGCTCCTATGGATTAGGCCTGGCCAAACACTTTTGCTGGAGCTTGAACCTGAGATCTCTTTTTAGTCAAAGTTCACCTAATTACTACCAGGCCATGTTTTCTTGGTTTATGTTGATTGCGGTTAAAAAGTGTGGTGGCCACTTCATTCTTTTGAATCAATAATAATAGTGGTTTTGTACACTACTTTTGAGATGGTTTATAAAAATTAAAATCTCACTCATATATACCCTTTTTCATCTTACATTTATTTTTTATTTTTCATCTTCCATATTTTCACTTTTTTGTGAAATAATATATTTATTTAATTTTTTATATAAAATTAATTAAACGGTACAAAATAACATCGTTTTGTATGTATTTTTTTAAACGAAACAACAACTTTTATGCTGATTAGTTAATGTTTGATAAAAAAAATTAAAAAAGACTACGGCTATGTTTTGCAAATCTGACTGATAAGGTTACTGACTTACTGATGACTGATAAGATGACTGAAGATGATAAGGTGGCTGATGAGGTGACCTGATAAGTTAACTGATTTAATTATATTTATTTTACAAATTTACCTAATAAGGTGACTAATTTTCGTAAAATGACATAAATAATATTATTTTGTATTGTTATTGTATTTTGTAATAATATTCTATATCATAATTATTATTAAATAAAAAATGTTTTTAGTTTTAACAATTCTAATTTATTGTTTAAATAAATAATTATTAATTTAAATATTAATAATAAAGTTTATAATAATAAAAATAATATTTTAAATTTTTATATATTCAAAATATTCATATTTTATGTATAAAATTTTTTAAATTAAAATGAAAGATTAAAAGTTAATTTTTGAAAAAATAATTTTTTAAATTAATACAAAGAATGGATATTAACAAACTTTTAATCTTTGAATTGATTTATAAGATAATTGATGGGGACAACCTAACCCACAGAATAATTGGACAAGTGACCTCCGCGCAAATATTATTTTGAAATGTAACCTCCTATTTCATTTTTCATTTATTTTTATTGTTCTTTTACTTAAAATGCATTAAAATTAAAGGAAGAAAAAAAATAAAATACTAAACCGTCTTAATTCTTTCTAATCAAGTCAATCGTCGGAAGACTTTTTCACTAACCATCTCCGTCGAACGAAAAAAATATCCAAATTGAAGAAAACACCCTTCAACCTCGACTCGACTCGAATCACCTTCAATATATCTAGGGATAGAACCACTGATGTTGTCAGACGCCGGATATATCGAATCTCCGACTAACTGTTCGGCGAGAGTTGTTCAAATGCGCACACGGTTGACTCCTGTCGTTGGATAAACCACGACTGTCGATAACACGAACAGTCGGGATTAACCCGTTCTTCTATACGGGGCCATGCACAATCTATGCATGGATTCCTATTAGTGCAGGGTTTATCATGAACTTCGTTTGCAACAACTTTGGTGAGTTGGTGACATATTTTGTGAAGTTCATTTGATCTATTATGAAGTTCATTTGATCTATTAAGAAATGGAA
>JAOYMZ010079292.1:0-11577 GCA_025802335.1 Pinguicula primuliflora
CAAGAGACTTTTCATAGCCTCTTTCAACGGTGATTTCTACAGTCCGGGTGATTACGATCCGTCACGCTTCCGCAACAGCGTAAAGGTATATTCGTTGTACTTGTTACTATTAGATTCGTTCTACGTTAATTCATTATTGACCTACGAAACATACAACAACCCTACAGAATCAACCACTTCCCCTGATGCTGTAACTCTCATGGCTCCTGCTACTGAAAATATCAGTGAGCAGCAAGGTACTGAAAATATCAGTGAGCAGCAAGGACCTGAAAATGTCAGTGAGCAGCAAGCTTCTAAAAATGATGATGAGCGGCAAAGTTTTGAAAGTGACAGTGAGCAACAACTTTCTGAATCCTGTGAACCTACTGCTGCTACCTTGGCTTCACGGACCTAACTCAGCATCGTTCTCTTCGTGCCCAACGTCATTCTAAATCAGCTGTAAGCAATTCCAAATTGGCTTCAGGATCAGGGGTTTGCTGTTCTTGTTTGGTGATGAATCTTGAATTTGGTTTGCGGAGGGTGAGTTTATTATTATTATTATTATTTTTGCTTATTTTGCCCGGTACCGAGAACTTCTTAATATCTGTAATTAAGAATTTTAATGTCGTCGGTCTTTGATCAATGTTTTAAAATACTGGTGTTTGAAAGATCGGTTACTCTCATCGGTCTTCGAAAGACTGGTGCGTGACATTTTCAAAAATTAACTTAATTTTGATGACAAATTCAAAAAAATTTCTGAAATTTGTTTATTTCGGGGAGGTATTTTTATGGAGTAAAATACAATTTACGGTCTCTTGGGTGAAGTTTTACTCTTTTTATGGTATAAAAATTAATAGTTTATCTTTAATGATTTAAAAAAATAATTTTTTAAATTATTTTAACTAAAATTAACAATATGAAAATATTAAAATAATTTTAATTAAAAAAATAAAAAATTATTTGATTCCTAAATAACATTTATTATTTTTATTAACTAATATAAACTACTAAATATAAAATTGGAAAAATTGAAAAAATTAAAATTAAAACATGAAATATTAAAAAATATACAAAAATAAAATATAATAAAAATATTTTAAAAATCCAAACAAAAATCGAAAAAAGAATTACAATTCTATAAAAATAATTAAAAAATATTAAAAAATAGAGAAATTTAATAAAAATTAAAAAAAATCGTTAAAATTAATAAAATCGTAAAAATTTAAGACAAATAAAAATATAATTTTTATAAAGTTTTTACAGATTTTTAAAATAATTATATCTAAAAAACATTACAAAAGTAAACGTTTATACAATATTTAAAAAATTGTATTTCAATATATTTTTAGCAAAAGTATATATAGTATATTATGTTTGGATCGTGTTTATTTTTTTTTAATTTTTACATATTTTTTAAAATATTTATATCATGTATTGCATATTTTGAATTTTTTACATATTTTGTAGATTATGGATGATTTTCGTTGATTAGAGAGAAAATTAGCTCCTCACATGTGAGCATGTACTAGTTAATATTATAATAGTTCATATTTTATTTATATTTTATATAATTTTAATATATATTCGATTCTTCATATATATTTAAAAAGTAACAAAAGAATAAAAAGTTAATTAAACTTGGTTTAAAATTTTTTGAATTATTAAATAATAATTTGACAAATGAAAAAATTTTAAGACGAAAAATTAAAAATTAAAAATACAATTTTTAATATTTTTAAATAGTATTTTTATAATAAAAAATGAAAAAAATTCAATAAATTAATTAAGGGCCAAAACAGTCTTTTATGATCATTTTTTCTCGCTCACTCTCACTACCCGCGAGTGTAATACACGCGGGGTAATTTGCTATTTTTTAAACCACAGGGGGATAAATTATCAGTTTTTAACCACACGGGGTAAAGTGACTTTAACCAAATCATTGAGGGTAAATTGTATTTTGCTCTATTTTTATAATATGTTTACAACAAAAAGCGAAGGAATAGAACAAGGAATTATTATGAAATACATTGTTAATGTCTTTTGGCTTTCAATCACCACATGTATGTTGGAATTTTTATGAAATTAAAAATCCTAATTTGACTTGAATTATTAGTCACTGTAAGAATTCTAATTGCATTATAATTTTTCTCTATAAATATTAGATCTCTTAGCCATTAGGGTTGTGAGAAAGAGGCAGAAAAGAAGAGAAAAGAGGCAAAAAAGAAAGAGAGGCGGGTTGAGAAAAAAGAGAGATGTGAGACTTAGGTTGTGTCTCTCTTGTCTGGGCGACTTGAGAGCATTTCCTTGTGTGTCTCTTGGGTTGTGGCTCTCTGGTTTGAGAGGTTTTCCCCGTGTATCTTCTAGATTTTCTCTGTGTCTCCTTTGTATCACTGTGCTTATAGTGGATTGATTCTCCTCTTCTCCTGTGGACGTAGGCTTTTTGGACGAACCAAGTTAAATCTTGTGTTGTTGCTTTGTTCGTTTATATTTCCGCTTTCACGTTAATCTCTGAATCTCCCAACAATGTACTCTATATTCAATAAGCATTTGTGTAGAGTTTTAATGTGACCTTACATCTTTTGTATGAAGCCTATAAATAGAGGCTAATTTATTGTTGTAATCGGACACACTTGAGAAAAAGGAATAAGACCTCTCCCTTTTGTGTTCTCTTCACTTTCATCGTTCTTCGTATATTCATATACTTGCTCAATATACTTCACAACACGTTATCAGCACGAAGGTTTTACCATTGAAGGGCTACAAGTTTTGGAGAAAAATTCTACCGTTGAAGGGCTACAAAGTCTGGAGAAAAAGTTCTACCATTGAAGAGCTACAAGATTTTGAGGAGATTCTACCATTGAAGAACTGCAGAAGAATTCTTGAAGAACATCTTGTGGCTCAACCAATTAGTAAGTTTATAGTATTAATGTTTAGAGCCTAATCATTACCATAGTTCTATATGTACATTCTAACGTTTATATGTGTTTTTTAGTTTGATCATGACAAAACCTATCAAATCTTGAAATTATGGCTCTTGACATCAGTGGAAGGAATTATTTATCATGAACTCTTGCTGTTGAGATCCATCTTGATGCTATGGGCCTTGGAGATACTATAAAAGTTGCAAATACAACATTAAAGCAAGATAAAGCAAAAGCCATAATGTTCATTCATTATCATCTTGATGAAGGGCTAAAGGTCGAATAACTTACTGTAAAGATTCTGTTGATCTTTAGTAAAGTTTGAAAGAAAAGTATGACCATCAAAAAATCATGATACATCCTAAAGATCAGTATTATTTGATGCATTTACACTTACAAGATTTCAAATTTATGAGCGAGTATAATTCGGCACTATTTAGAATAAGTTCTCAGTTAATGTTATGTGGTGAGAAACTTACTGATGCAGACTTGCTAAAAAAACTTTCTCAACTTTTCTTGCAACTAATGTTCTCCTGCAGCAGTAATATCGTGAGAAAGGTTTTAATAAATATTCTGAACTGGTTCTTTTGGTGGCTGAGCAAAATAATGAACTTTTGATGAAAAATCATCAATCACGTCCAACTACCTCTAGCCCATTACCAGAAGTGAATGTGACTACTTTTCATAACCAAGACCCCAGCTGTGGTCAAGATCAAGGTCGTGAACGTGAACGTGGAAGAGGGCGTGGATATGGACGAGGACGTAAGGGTGATCGTAGTAATTCTCACCCCAATAACTATTTCAAAAATAACAAGACTCACCAGAAGTGAGGAAAAATGAGAATTCACAACTTTAAGACAAAGAAGGATAAGACAGCAAGAATATTGAAAACATATATTATCGGTGTGACATGAAAGGACATTGGTCGCTTACCTGCCGTATATCAAAATGCCTTGTCGATCTTTACCAAGCTTCAATCAAGGACAAAACAAAGAATGTGGAGATGAACTTTGTTGAAAATGACTAAGGTGGGAAAACACAAAATGTAGAGATGAATTATATCCAAGATGATTTTACTCATAGCCAGTTCGGTATAACACATCTGGATGTTGTCGACTTTCGGGTCAATCAAGAAGGAAGTGATGTTATGAATAGTGATGAAAGTATCAAAGATTAAAATTCTACTTTAACCCAATAGCATCTTGATAAAATTTCTTTTATTTATTATGCTCTTTTATTAGAAATAACGTGATGTCATATTATTTTAATACAATTATCATTTTGTTATAATTTATTTATTTTTATTTTTATTAATAGAAGAAAATATGGATATATCAAAGGAACAAGAAGAAGATACATGTCTTGCAAACAGTGCTACAACACACAGCATATTCAACAACAAAAAGTATTTTACTCATCTATTGTTGAAAGAAGTGAACGTGAACAGAATATCGGGTAGTAAAAATTTAATTGAAGGCTCCGGAAGAGAAATAACATTACTACCACAAGAGATAAAAATTGAAATTGATGAAGCACTATTTTCATCTAAGTCTCAACGAAATTTATTAAGCATTAAAGATATTCGATTGAATAGATATCATGTTGCGTCAATGAGTGAAAGAGATAAAGAATATATCTATATTACATCAACTATATCGGGTAATAAATATAACTTAGAAAAGTTACTCGTGTTGTCCTCTGAATTATATTACACAAAAATTAAAAGGATTGAAACTTATATTGTTGAAAGTCAAAAGGCTACTAACACTTTTAAAGTTTAGCATGATCGGTTGGGCCATTACGAATCAATAATTATGCGAAAAATTATAGAAAATGCATGTGGTCATTCGTTAAAAAACCAAAAGGTTTTTCAATCTAATGAATTTATGTGTTGCTTGCTCTCAAGTAAAATTGGTGATGAGATCATCATTGAGTAAAGAACCATACGAAAGTCCTAAATTATTAGAAGGAATTCAGGGGGATATATGTGGACCAATATATTCACCATGCGGCCCGTTTCGATACTTTATGGTATTGATAGATGCATCCACAAGATGGTCGTATGTATGTTTGTTGTCTACCCGAAATGTAGCATTTGCAAGACTACTTGCACAAATAATACAATTACGAGCTCATTTCCCTGATTTTCCGATAAAGAAGATTCGTCTAGATAATGCTGATGAATTTTCATCAAGGACTTTTAATGACTATTGCATATCAATTGGAATAACTCTTGAACATCCTGTTGCACATGTTCATACGCAAAATGGTCAGACCAAATCATTTATTAAGCATCTTCAATTGATTGCAAGACCATTGCTCATGTATTCCAAACTCCCTATATTGGCTTGGGGATGCAATTTTACATGCATCAACACTGGTGCGCATCAGGCCAACAAGTTATCATAAAACTTCTCCTATGCAAATGGTGTGTGGTCAAGAATCAAATATATCTCATTTAAGAACTCTTAGATGTGCGGTATACGTACCAATTGCTCCATCACAACGCACAAATATAGGACCTCGAAGGAGAATGAGAATATATATTGAATATGAATCTCCATCTATAATAAAATATCTAGAAACCACAACTTTTTTTAAAATTTGTATTGATGTTTGTAGACACCCTCCACCAAAAGTTTGTACAATCAATACAATGAAACCACATACTAGTTGCAATAAATTGTCTTGTTGCCTTATTTTCAGCCCATCTGCGTTTCTATTTTCTTCAGCCTGACCCATTTACAGTTTTTCCGGTGTCACTGTTTCATCCTGCAGCAGATTGTGCAGATCCAACAATAGGTTCCCTCAATTCTGTTGGCCAGTACTTTTTAGCATCCACCTGATTTCCTCTTCATTCATGAATCAGCTTATGAATCTCCTGTTGTAATCTCTCAAACCAACATTCATGGTCATCATCTCTAGCAACACGCCAGCATTCATCATCTCTAGCAGAGATATCCCCCTCACAAGCAACGAAATAAATCGATCAAAAATCATCCATTATAATAAGTTAAATTTTCCAACAATAGGGGAGAAAATGAGTAGTTGGAAAAGAAAATATCTTGGAATGAATTATACTTAGTTAGTTTGGATCCTCGTTCAAATCAATGTGAACTTGATGTTCAAAGGATAATTCATTTGCAAAATTTAGCAAATTAATTGTTAGACGCATTTACTGACCTAAACAAAGTGAATAAATTGCATATAACAGCTGCAAATACTTCAATAAAATTGGATGATCTAAAGGGACAAACTTTGACTGCTAATGAGTCAAAAACACGCATGAAGCGTGGGAGACCTATCGGTTCCAAAGATAAAAATCATCAAAAAAGAAAAGAAGCGAGAAATATTGAAAATGACACAGAAGAGAAAAGAAAGTTCCAGAAGAGATCAATAATAATCTCGAAGACTTTGATGACATGACAAATGAAGTAGTGCGATATAAAGCATGGCTTGCCGCACAAGATTTTACTCAAAAACCTGGTATTGATTATGAAGAGACATATTCTCCTGTGATAGATGCAATTACACTTCGTTACTTAATAAGTCTGGTAATACATGAAAAATTAGAGATGCATCTAATGGATGTGGCCACAACCTATTTATACGGTTCACTGGAAAATAACATTTGTACGAAAATGCCTAAAGGTGTTAAAGTGCCTAAAGCAAAAAATTCCGACTACCTGGAGATTTACTCGATCAGATTAAATAAATCTTTATATGGACTAAAACAATCAGGTGCATGTGGTTCAATAGTTTAAGTTCATGCTTGTTTAAGGAAGGCTACACGGATAACCCTATTTGCCCGTGTGTTCTTATAAAATGATCTGGATCAGAGTTTATCATCATATTCATCTATGCGGATGATTTGAACATTATTGGAACTCCAGAAGAGTTATCAAAAGCAGTTGTCTATCTCAAGAAAGAGTTTTAAATGAAAGATCGTGGCAAAACAAAATTTTGTATAGGCTTTCAAATAGAGCATCTGATTAATGGAATTTGTGCACCACATGAATTATATTGAAAATGTGCTAAAAAAGTTCTTTATGAATAAAGTGCATCCATTAATAGGGATGTCCAAAAAATATCACTGGTACCGGTACCGATCGGTACCAGTCGGTAACTGGTACAGGTACTGGTACCAGTCGGTAACTGGTACAGGTACTGGTACCAGCCTCTTGTACCATTAGGTAACCGATACCGATACCACAAAAATTGGTATTGGACCGGTACCGGTACCGGTACCGATAAAATTAATTAATTGAATAAAATTTTATTTTTTTTTTATTTTTTTAAAAACATTTTTGGTACCGGTACCGGTACTGGGCCAGTACCGATACCTGTACCGATTACGGACCGGTACCGGTATCGGTACCTGCCCGGACTGGACCGAGGGTACCGATACCGATAAGTACCAGTACCAGTTCAGTCTGGTACCGATAACGTTACCAAAATCTGATACCGTTAATGGGCCAGTACCGGTAACGGTCCTGGTTCGGACTGGTACCGACCGGCCCGTTAGACATCCCTATCCATTAAGCACATCAATAGTCGTAAGATTACTATAAGTACAAAAGGATATTTTTCGACCTTGTGAAGAAAATAAAGAACTCTTTGATCCTGAAGTACCATACTTAAGTATCATTGGATCATTAATGTACCTTGCTAATAATACAAGACCAGACATAACATTTTTAGTAAATCTATTAGCAAGATATAGTTCTTCACCAACTCGAAAACATTGGAATGATGTTAAACATGTTTTACTATATCTTTGAGGTACAATGGACATGAGATTGTATTAGTCAAATTCATCTATTGCAGAATTAATTGGTTATGCAGATGCTGGTTATCTATTTGATCCACACAAAGCACGATCTAAAACTGATTATTTATTCACATGTGGAGGATCAGACATCTCATGGCGTTCAGTGAAACAGACACTAGTTGCTACTTCATCTAACCATTCTGAACTTCTAGCCATTCATGAAAACAGTCGTGAATGTATTTGGTTAAGAACTGTAATTCACCATATTCGTGATATGTTTGGACTCTGTGCAAACAAAGAAGTAACAACAATAATTTTTAAAAATAATGCGGCTTGTATAGTTCAATTAAAGGAAGACTTTATTAAGGGTGATAAGATAAAACATATATCACCAAAAATTTTCTTCACTTATGATCTTCAGAGTCAAGGCGACATTAGCGTCCAACAGATTCGTTCATGAGATAATTTGACAGATTTATTTACTAAATTTTTACCTACTTCAACTTTTGATAAGTTGAGACATAAGATTGGGTTACGTCATCTCAAACATATACAATGATACAATCATCAGCGGGAGAAAATGTGCAATGTACTCTTTTCCTTCACTAAGATTTTTCCCATTGAATTTTACTTAGGAAATTTTTTAACAAAACGGCATCTCAAAGGCGGATCAATAAGGTTTTTAATGAGGCATGGTATAAGCGACATTCGAGGGGGAGTATTATGAAATACATTGTGAATGTCTTTTGGCTTTCCATTACTCCTATGGAATTTTTTTCCAGTGCCGAACCTGTGGTGCCGAATTTGCCGAAATCTATTATTGGCCGTTGGATCTGTGCTTCAACGGCCGAGATCACTTCACTTAAAATTTAAATGAAATGATCTCGACCGTTGAAGCACAGATCCAACGGCGAATAATAGATTTCGGCACCATAAGGCAAAATTCGGTACCATAGGTTCGGCACCAGAAAAAAATTCTACTCCTATGTACTCTATATTAAATTTGTGTAGACTTTTAATGTGACCTCATATGAAACCTATAAATAAAGGCTAATCTATTAGTGTAATCGGACACATTTGAGAAAAAGGAATAAGACCTCTCCGTTTTGTGTTCTCTTCACTTTTATCATTCTTCGTATATTCATATACTTGCTCCATATACTTCACAAAGAATTCTTTATTTTTTAAATTCATTTACAACAAGGAATAGAATTCTTTATTCCTTCAAGACAAGTAACAAGGAATAGAAAGAACCCAGCGGAGGTGAACTGCTGCAGGTGAACTGTTAAAGCGATTTAATTGTGTGTACCTTTGGTAGAATTGTGTGTACCTTTGTCGGAGGTGAACTGCTAAAGCGATTTAGCATTAACCTCTGTGTATCTGTAGGCTGCACGAGGACTCAGCTTCTTGTTATGTTGATGATCCTTTTGATAAATCTCAGCCAACTCCTAAAATAATTAAATTTATTGTTTTAAACGAACATACAATTAAAAAATTACAAAAAAGTGTTGGATTTTGTTTAGGTATAGTAAAACAATCGAATTTAAAAAAACATCACATCCTGTTAGCTCAAGTGGTGAGCACGTGAACCTCAAGGGTAAGAGGTGCAAGGTTCGATACTCAGAAAAAATAGCTTACCTATAAAAAACGAATTTAAAAAAACAAAATTCCCACTAATGTGGATGCCATGTCAGCAGGTTTGATTAAAAAAATTATATTTCTGCTAACGTGGCATCGCAACACCAGCAGGAGTTGCAGAAGAGGTGCACCTTTGGAGATGTCGTATATCAGCACCACCCATCACTCCACTTTTTAACACCACTAGTCCTTTTTGGGGCGGACTTCACTAGATCAGTAATAATACGAAAATGCTATTCATGCAGAGTTTTTGTACAACTTTCAAGGGATTTAAATGAGGGCGATGACTCTATGGACACACTACATGGCATTCCCATCTTGGAATCGTTGGTACGTACCTTGAATGAACTTCGTACTTTGCAATATGACAAACTAACCTATCGGGTTATGCTTTCGAGGTTCACAAAACTCACTTACGTGACTCCAGCGGGTTAATAACAAATCCTTAGAAGTTTTGTTTGGATGTGTTCAGAATGTTTTAGTTATGAATCTCACCTAATTCGCCTCTTCCTGTTACAATATAACAAGCCTTCAGTACACATTTTAGCTTTAGTAAAACAAAACTACTATTTTTTATTGTTTTAAATATTTTATACACAAGTGCGCATAACGATTGATGCACCTTAACTGATAGACTTTCCCACATACCTACCATCGAAGGTATACGATAGGGCACACCAGGAGTTCCATGCTAAGGTGAAGGTGAGTCCCAGCAGATTATGGGGGAAATGAAGGAGACCTGACCAAATCAGAAGTACATGTTTGGGTCATCTTCTGGATTTTGACAGCTCTTGGATGTCCTAAGGGAAAAGCTCCTCCGGACAACTTGCCCATTTCTTACTTCTCAGGCGCATCAAAATTCCTAAGTGATTCGAGTTATGGTTGCTCATAAAGATGAAGCCAATCCAATTTGGTATAGAGGAGTTTACCATAATAGCTGTGTTGAACAGCTCAAAGATGCCAGTTACGGATCCGTCGGTGGGTGATAATGGTATACGAGACACATACTTTTCAGGAAATGATATGAATGCCACCTTTCAACAACTTAAAAAGCAATGGAAAACGATGACGAATAAGGAGAATAACCTAAATGAGAAGAAGAGTAGGAAGAACTAAAAGAAAAGGAACACAAAGGAGAAGAAGAGTAAGAATCACCTAGGATACTTGCCAATATTCCACTTCTCCCTAAACCATATTCTATAACGATCTTCTGCATTGTTGAATCTCAACAGAATTTGTTTATGATCCAAAAGACCCGCAGTGAACTCACCTTTAAGCCCAATTCTAGTGATTATACTTTGGATCTCGTTCATCGGACGACGACCGCGGGAAAATTTCCTAAAGAGCGCATTGACAAAAGGCGCTACCAAGTTATCAATATCGGCATCAAAAAATTCGACAGTGATTTCCCCTTTCTAGGTCGAGTATTTGGGGCTTAATCTGTAGGTTGCGACATCAGTGGGGGATTTGAAGAAGGAAGCAAAAGTTCTGTTGAGTCTCAGAGGGTTTGCATTCATATTCGAGGGGGTGGCGGCAGCCATTTTTGGCGCCACCAGTGTCGCGTTATGGCGCCATGGTCAGAGTGGTGGCGGTCGTGAGAAATTTAGGGTGCGAAGAGAGGATTGAAGTTGGATTGCACAGTTCCTCCCAAAATATAAGTCAGAGTCTTTGATATGTTATAAGAGTAGCTAATGTGATCTTGTGCATTGGTAACGTACTTCGGAGTTTTCTTCACCTCCACATTGGCATTATCCAGACCGTTCTAGACTTCTAATCCATGTTGTCGAATTTTTATTTGATGCCTCAGATCTAATGCATCATTTAAAATACACTTAAAACACTTTTGATCTCAACCATCAGATTAAAATCCAACAGCTCAGATTAAAAATCCAGAGCGGTCACGACAATAGCAGTCTGGATTTGCAGAAAATTCACGTACCGTGTATATGTTTGTTGGTAAAAAAAGGTATATATTTTTTCTTCCCATAAAAAGCTTCATTGAATACTTGTGAAATCTTTTCACTATAAAGTTTCTTAAACAGGGACAAAGCCATGAAAGTAGGTCGGTATACTTGCAAGCGTGCCACCAAATAACAGACAATAATGAACTCAAACCATTGAAAAACTACACCATTAATTAGAACCGAAAGTCACCTACCAAAAAAAAATTAGAACCGAAAGTCAGATAAACTATAAGTTTGCCATCTAATCTTGAGACCCCCACCAAATTACAGAAGTGTAATTGAAAGGGAAATTAACGTTTAAATC
>JAOYMZ010079303.1:0-11577 GCA_025802335.1 Pinguicula primuliflora
CACATTAACTATATACCATTCAAAAATACCATTCAACTATATATAAAACTTTTATAAAAAAAATACCATTTTTTTTACCCGGACCCGCCCCGGTGGCAGGGCGGGTTTGACCCGTCCCGTGGCGGGGCCCCTACTAGATGTGTAGTTTGACATGTATGAAAAAGACATGCAACCATGTAAAAATCTCGAACGGTGCGGTAGCTTCAACTACATTGTCCCTTCATCCTCATGTTGCTTGGATGCAAAGTTTGCTAACACAAATATCAGGATGAGTGTTTTCCAAAGACAAAATGGATTTATTGCAGAAAATGTTGTTCTTATTCTTCGTGTTATTCCTTCTATTGAGAGGTTCCACAGGAGAAGAAGAGATGCTTGCAGAAATGAGCAGCAGAGAAGATCTGGTGCTGTGGGGTGGATACGGAGAAGAGAAGCTCTCTAATGTTGTAATCAGCGGCAAAATCCTCTGCCACGCCTCTGCCGGTGCTACTGCTAACCATCCCCGAAGCCAGAATCCTGTCTCAGGTACACAAGATTATGCAGAAATTTTCTGCTACCGGATGGTATAAACCGATTCGTCCCGAATTCTAATCCTGGTCGTCCATTATTGATCTGACAGCTAGGATTAACAGCAATTAAAAACTAAATAAGCCGTGATCAACAAATGGACGACTATCATTAGAATTCGGGACATAAGGACGTCTGTCCGAAATATAACCTGTGGGAATAGAAAATTTTCCCAAGATAATGGGTAACTGGCTAATTTTATTCAGCAGCCAAGAATGCCATAAGCCATTATTTAGCGTCTGTCTTATGAAATCTAACACAGACGAACAGAAAAATCTTCACATGCCGAATGTTATGAACGAATAAATGAGTTATGTGCTGTTATTACATCACAATCTCAATGGTTATTATTAGAATTCGGCACATAACTCATTTATTCAGCATGAAAAGAACAGGGCTTAAATGAAATTTAGTACAACCATTCGCAGGGGCAATGGTGGCCATTTTCTGCAGTAAAATAGTGGGGAGTACGAGGAACTCATGTGCAAAGGGCAGTACGGATAGTTACGGAGAATTCATAGTGGATCTTCCCTCCAATCTCCATGCAGTGCCAAACTTAGAAAGGATATGTCATGTTGAAGTTCTTCATATTCCAATGAATTCTCCCTGCTGGGAAGCTTTTACTGGACAACGTAAAGGGATAGATTTGGTTTATACTGGTGAAGGTGTCAGGTCTTACACTACAGGCACTATACGTTTAACCGCAAAACCTTCACAGAGGCAGATAAAAGAGGCAAGAAAGAAAGAACGTCCAATATCTGCCCACTAAGATGATCACAGTACTGCGTGTGGTGCACAGATTTCAATCCACTTCTTTGATATTTTTAAAGGAGTCATCTGTTATACTGTATGTATATTGATGAAAAGTAAATAAACTAATGAAATTCCATGAATGTTTATATGTTCAGTGTTCAAAGATTTTGCCTACAGAAGCACAAGGTTTACATTTCAAAGATGCATACAGGCATAACCATATACAAATACATGGAGAGGGATTAAAAGCAAAGCAATAAAAAGGGGACAAAGTACTGTATCTTTTTACATGGTTCCTCCAAGAAACAAATCAAGATCCACTAAATATTTTTCAATGCATTTCCCATATGAATTACTGAGGGAGAAAGGAACAGTATCTGTCATGTACTTGGTTCCAGTGCCACATGATTCAATCGGATGCCAATGTCCACCATGTTCTTTTTAGAAGAAATCTGGAAGTTGCCCAGAAGTAAATATGGTGTTCAAGCTTTATGCTCAGAGGGTAAACAGAACTCTTCCACTAGAATGTAGAAGAATCCCATGAATTGGGTGGATGAACACAAGAACTAGCAAGAATATCAAATTAAAAGTACTACACATCCAGCTAAAGTTTGCCGGAAGCACATAGTAGCTACTAAAATACAAAACATAGCTGTTTTCTTCCCTTTTGGTGGCACTAGTTGATATTAACATCTCACCATTGGAAAAAACTTAACATTCGGCCCTGTAAGCTTACTCCTCTCTATTGTATGCAACTGATTCTTAACATGTTGCACTCTCATTTCCAACCACAGATAATTCCAAACCCAAGAAATATAATTCATGAAAGATCTGGATTCGGTTTCAAGTCCTTGAACAAATCGAATTCATCAAATAACGAAAGTTGAACAATTAAACAGAAACAGAGTCCATTCAAACATATAAGAAACGAAAAACATTGCAATGCATTACCCGATCAAACAACTTGAAAGCTAGAAACACAACAAAACCACGACTAGAGTAAGAATTTTAAGTTCCCTATTACTAGTTTGTCGAGATCAAATTCCGTCAAGTTGGAGTGGTACGAGCTATGTTATCAAAATCCATTCACGATTAGAATCCTAAATTAGATAAATGATTCAAATTATTCAAATGTTAGATTAGATATGAATTTCAACAATAAACTTTAACAATTATTTATTTATGATATTTTCTAGTGCTAAATATATATTTTAGTATATGAAAAATTATTACTCAATATTTACGATTCACGATTCAAAAGTTGATTATTTTGATTCACGATTCAAATCTTAATTTGACGTACGAATACAAACTATAAATACAAGGAGCCAGTATATTAATTCAATAGGTGGGGGCCCATCTTAAGGTTGGGTCTAGGCCCTAGGACCCTTTGGGTTCTCATCCGGGTCAGATTAAATATGAAATATTCATCCCTTAAATTTTTTCATATAATTCAGACTACATTAATTAAAATTAATTACATAAAAAATGTCACATTTCATTTTCAGGGCCAAGTATTTTGCCCAATCCTCTACTACCAGTCATGTTGTTGTTTCTCCAAAAGGATCTCATCTTTTGCGAAACATTTTGAAGCATTTTAACCCAGTTGATTCATGTACGAGATGGGTCATCGGGAAGGGCAATTCGGTGTCCTTTTGGAATGATGTTTGGTTTCCTAGAATAACCTTTGTTATCCCATTCTTTATCGCCTGTCTTTTCCGCTGATGAGTCTATCAAAGTTTGCTCCTTTTGTCATAATTCAGGTGGCTGGGATGTAGATAAATTCGCAGCATGGTTTCCTACAACTATGGTGGACCGGATCATTGCTCTTCCGGCACCTCATGTGGATGGCAGGGCTGATTGACGGGCATGACAATTTTCTCCTAAAGGAGTCTTTAGTTGTCAATCTGCATTGGAGAGTCTGGTTGATCCGCCGAAACACCAGGTGCATGGAATTTGGAGTCGGATTTAATCTCTGTATGTCGAGGAAATTGTGAAGATTTTTATGTGGAAGGCATCACATGGGTGTCTTTGGACGAATAATGTGTGCTTTGAACGTGAGATCTCCTCCTCCCCCGCATGCGGCTATTATCAGAGTATCAAAACACTGATGCATGTATTGCGCGGCTGTCCCAAGAGTGCTCACATTTTGAGTTTTCTTATCGCTGATCTACCGCTTTCCTTTTTCCACCCTTTGACAATGATAGCTTGGTTTTCCTCACTCCCCTCTTTTGTGCTCTCGCAGGATTTCTTCGCTATTGCTTGTTGGAAGCTATGGATGCATAGGAATGAAGATGTTTTCCAAGGAAAACTATGCTTTAGACACCGGTCTCGCCATCTCTATCCGTGCAGCCTATGCCTGTACTCCACGTGCATGGACATTCCAGGATGGGTCATCGTGTAAACAGGACGGCGTGCCCGATCGTCTATTATGTTTGCTCTCGAAGCCTTCTTCGGCGAACTTTATAGCTAATGTGTATGCGGCAGTATGTCACGGTTCCTCAAGAGCTGCATGTGGGGGCATTTTAAAGGATAGTCGTCGGAACTGGATGGTTGGTTTCTCGAACCATCTTGGGATATGCTCGGTGATAATGGCTGAGTTATGGGAAATCCTTCACTGGCTTCATTTGGTGCACGCTCTTGCTCAATGTCACTATCTTCTCGGATAGTTTAACAGCCATTAAGATTATCTCGGGTCACACCCCTAATGTTGTAAATGTCGCATTAACGAATCAAATTCATGCCATGATGGAACAATGTTATTATATTGATGACATACAATTTATCACTCGAGCATTTAATTGGGAGGCTGATTGCATGGCTAAGAATGGCCTAACAGGTTCTAGTCTAGATTTGACTCCATATTCGTTCTCCTAAGCGCCAGCATTCCTTATGGAGCCTTGTACTCTTGACCAAGCTGGCAAGATACATAACCCGTCTGATGAGACTGGACTCTTTGACTTGCACGCATGGGATGTGGATGGGTTGGGAGAGCACGGCCTCGTCTCTTGATATCTTCATCGAGTCCAACACGGACAGCTTCCTTGCGGTGTTACGAGCCTTCCTGAAGATCATACCTGTAGTTTTGATGTGTTTTTTGGTGTTTTGATCTGACATTTTACATTGTTTTTGTTCCAGCTTTGGCTTCTCTTGTATGGAAAAAAATTTCACATTTCATCATGTTTATCGTCGAAATAAATGACTACTTAACGCAAGAGAAAATATATATGAAATTAGTAGCCACGAAGCGCCAAAACTGCGACGTGGAAAGAGGTTTTTGATCTCCTATACATAAGCTTTAGTCCGCCAATTGCAATTGTCTTGTAATCTTGTGCACATACATTATAGATACCCGAATTTTTGTTCATCCATCATATATATCATTAGGATATGGGGTACTATGGGGATTATTCTCGACATTTGATATTGATTGCGTTGTGTTTGATTTAAACCTCCTCGTTATAAATATTTGATTACACTGTACATTGATTTTGTTTGACTTAGGACACATTGTTTACTTCCCGTTTGATTGTGTACTATTGTACAATTTAATGAAAGTGCACTTACCATTTTACCCTTCTGTTACAAAAAAGAAAAGAAGTATTTCAACCCGAAATCCAACAAACAAGTGCACATTCACCAAGTTCTTCCAACACTTCCAACCCTCTAAATCATGAAACAAACTAGTTCCAAACATGAAACAAACAAGTTCCAAACCAACCAAGTTCACAAACCCAACAAGTACCAAACTAAACAAGTTCACAAGTGTCACACTAAACAAGTTCACAAATGACAAACAGAACAAATTCACAAGTGCCAACCCAAATTAAACTCAGTTTTTATCAAGGCGACCAATGAAGTACGCGAGTCACTCTTCCTTATTGTCTTTAGCAGTGAATTTCTGGTAGTCGGCCTCCACTTTCAATAGGTGACGGACTACAGTAGACTGTTGCCACAAGTTGTAGTGGCGGTAGCATTTAAGCTCGTCCAATAACTTATTGACTAGCGGATTGGGTACTAGTTGGTGTCAGACACGAGGCTTTCCAAGTGAGGAAAGGAACTTCCTGAAGTCAGTATAACAATCGTACTTCTCTTGTTGTGCAACATGAAGATGTTTGGCTGTCCTTTAGTCCTTCCTCTCTCGTCATTGCTTCCTCTGAGAATCTGGGAATGGCTTGCCCCGTAAGTCTTCAAATTTGGGTTGCTCTGTTGCAAAGAATAGAAAACCATTATAATGAATAATTATGTAAGTTGTTAAATGAATAATTTCACAACTCTAAAATACCCATGTTACATACCCTGACTATATCCCAATCATAGTTCTCTTCAACCACAATTTGATACATTGTTGGATCAACCGAGACGCAACTCATACTCATGAAATCTAAGAGACATGAGTAGGTGATTTTTTACACACGTGAAGCTTAGACTTCATGTGTGGAATTACCATGATGGCTGTCCCTAGGATCCTAGCTCGGATCCTATTAGCGCATATATTCCAGAAGCAGTCTTGAACCCTCCCTTCGCCTGCATACCCTCTTGCACAAGCTCTCTACACGCATGAATTAAGGCTAATTCTTCTGATTTTAGTTACACTCGCTTCCTCGGTTTCCTTATTGGTGGTTCGACAGAGCCAACATCTCTGTCTTCACCCCAAAAACCCCACCAATGCTAGTTTTTGCATGAGTTGGTGCCTTGATTAGGCTTTTAGTTTGACGCTCTTCTTCATTGCCTCATCAGCTTGTTGATTTGCTTGTGCATACTCATCCCTGAGATCGTACTGAAGGCGAATTTCTAGGGCTTTAGCAAGTTTGGTCGAATCTGGCAATAATGGGTGAAAATACTTTTATTTAAAGATTGATAATATTATAATAGGTGGTTAGTTGGGGGACTCAAAAGCAATAACTAAGCAGATGAGGGGCTATCATGCAAATTGCCCCTAATAATGTAAATAAAAATTAACGAATACTTTTTCTTATGCTTGTTCTTAAAAGATAATTATTTAAAATTTGATTTTGAGTATATTTTATCAAAAAATAACCTTCAGTGACTAATTAAGAATGAAAATAAGATAGTCTTATATATTGTTTATGAATTCAATATGATTTCAAACTTATCGTTCAAATTTTTAGAAGGAAAAAATATGTCAAGAAGTGCTTATTTTTAGAAGGTTTAGGTTCTAAAAATAAAAAATGGAAGATTGACTCCACAAAACACTCTTTTTTTTAAAAAAGTTCTTATAGTCAAATTATAAATTAGAGAACCATGCGCAAAACAGGGTTGTAGTTATATTGGCATAATGATATATGTATATATAGAGTCTAGATCTTATGGACAGTTTTATTGTGGTTAGTTTTTCCCATCCATGTACAATTTTTTCGTAACATCATCCATTTTTGAAATTGGTCGCACCATTAGAAAACTTATACATTGTAAATGAAAATCCCCATGCTTTGGTTCGATTTCCGGCGACTTCGTCGCTGGAAATTTCTAAAACCCTATTTAGGACTACTTAACCCAAGGGGATTCATAACCCTCCGTTAAACGGTGATAATGTCGTCGGAATATCACCAAAACTTACACATATGCAATTCAATGTATAAGCTTTCCAATGGTGCGACCAATTTCGAAAACGAATGGTACTACGAAAAAATTATTCACGCAAGGAAAAACTGACTACCGTAAATTTGACCATAAGAACCGTTCTGTGTATATATATGAATCTTTAGGTACTCAATGTTGTTGTGCTCAATAAGTAGTTGTTATGCTCAATTCTAATCTGAGCCGTCCATCTGACAATCAAACGATTTAGATTAGATGAGTCACTTAAAATGGCTTAAATAACTTATTTAATGTGAACAATCAAATTTTTAGATGAAGTGCTCAGATTTAAAATTGAGCACAATATCCTGAACATCTGAGAATTACTTTATGTATATATTATTTTCATATACAAATGTATAACTAATAGAATGTTTACAATTGTAATGATGATTAAGGCCCAAGCAATTTTTTTTGGTAGGTAATGTAATTTTATTATTATGTATGTATTTACATATGTACAACAGATTGGGCTTGTGGCATTTTATACTATATACAATTCATGGGCTCTCTATGCCAATCACCTAGCCCAATATGTAGGCCCAATTGTCCATGTACGTGCAACAACAGCCAGGATCTTAGTTTGACATTTTCCAGCGCCTTTGTGCAATCCTAAAATTCCTGCTCGAAAATCGCATCATTTCTCATCCTCCACAAAGTCCAAATTAATGGCTGCCATATTATCTGCCAGCATCTTGCAAGTTTTTGCGGAAGTTCGACTTGTAGCCATAGTTTACCAGCTGCTCCATTGTATTCAGTGTGATTAGTGGGAGTTGGAGCCATTCCAAACAGAGTCGCCATAGTTTCCGCAATATAGGGCATAAGACGAAGAGGTGATATACGGATTCATGCTCTTCCAGACACAGCGCACACAAAATTGATGGAAGGCTGACACCCCCACGCGCAAGATTATTAGATGTGGGTATTCTTTTCTGAATTGCCCTCCAGAAGAAGCCCACACAATTATTTGGTGGTGATTAGGAAAAATACATTTAATTTTTATTGATTCCCCATATAACACGACAAGTGTAAATATTTTATTGATCTTTCATTAACAATGCTTTGTATGATTAATATTATTAAATAAACGAGATAAACTATTGATAGGAAGGCTAAATGGGCTAAATAGGCTTCCGTCCGGATGGGACCCGTTTAGTCTGTTTCCGAAAACGGGCGGATACGGGCGATTTAGGTTTTAAAAAGGGGCAATCTGAGCTTTAACCGTTTAACAAAACGGGCGATCGACTTTTAGAATCTCTCTCTTCAGCCCGCCAATTTTTTAAAACGGTCTGATCCGGTCCAGGCGGGCACAGGCCATTTTTGAAAACGGACGGGTGGGTTTTAGCCCGCCCGCCCGGATGCCTCAGAGGGAGGAATGATAGAAATGGTTGGATGACTGATGAGCTTTTTTCTGGTCCCGGCCCTTATAAACAGATTAAAAAGTCCTTACAGCCAGGACGACAATTCTAGCCGTCGGATTGTTTTTGACGGCCAGGATTAAATCTAACCTAATAAATTCAAGTTGCGGGTCAGTTCTGACTAACCCGCTTCAGACTGACAGCAAATTCTTACACCGTCGAAGTAAATCAGTCCGCCGGAGGTGGCGACAGGGATGAATTCGGAGCAAAGATTGAGTCTTTTCCAAGGCAATGGATTGAGTCTTTTCCAAGGCAATGGATTGAGTTTCTCCCATTTATTTTCCGACAAGTTGAAGATAGTGGGGTGCTGCTCAGTCTTGGGCCAAGAACACCATGTAAAACCTTGGCAGCCATGAAAGAATCTTCTCCAACAGATCTTGATTCACCTCAGTCAAAGCCAATATTGAACCAGCTCCCTCTCATCATCTTCAGCAGTCGTGTGCCAGCTTTCTCTTTTGGGTGATCCTCAAGACCTCCATTTTCTTTTGCCATTGAACAACCGGGAATTGAATTCCGACGAACAGGGAATTGAATTCCGACGAGTCAACTCTAGATTTTAGGGCTTGACCCGAGAGTTAAATTCAACCCATTCCTAACTGTCAAACTAGAGATTATGTAAAAAGAACAGATTTAATCCTGGCCATTGATTTGAAACGGACGGCTAGGATCAAAAATCTGGACATAAGGCCAAATAATCTGTTTATAAGGGCCGGGACCAGAAAAAAAACTCGATGACTGATATCCTTATCTATGTGCATCTGTTCTTGACGTCGTAATTATTAGTCTTAATATTATATATTGGAAAATATTATTTATACTTCATTATTCAAAACCTTACTAAAAAATTATTATATTCACAATTTTTAATCTATATCTTTATTTATTTTATTTTATTTGTGTTTGTTGTTATGTGTTTATTAAGCATACCAAATAATATAATACAAATAACAATCAATTTTTGTAGTATTCACAATGATAGTATACAAAATGGTACACAATGAGGCTATGACAACCGAAATTGGTCATACCATTAGAAAATTAATACATAGAAAATCAAAAGTATCATGCTCCACCATGGTCAAAAATCATATTAAGGATAATTAACCCAATGAGAAAAGAGCGAAATTATCAGGGACTAAGTCATCAGAATCACGGCGAAGCATAGGACTGCTGATCTAATGTGTATAAGTTTTCCAACGGTGTTATCGATTTTAGTTGGTATAACCAGAACCTTAACAAGGGTTGATATTTCATTGCTCAATTACCATATATTTTATCATCACTGTGTCCCCAGATTTATGATGTTCAACTAGTGATTTTCTAGCAACCCATGCTTTCCAACCGATGCTTCCCATTGCAGCAGCAAACAAGCTTCCTGTACTTAAAAACCTTGGTAAATGTTTCCATGGTTTGATTTCTTGATTGCTTGCTGAGTGAGCATTTGCTTTGTGAACGAAAAAACTTCTCAACTTCATTTGGTAATGCAAGATCCATTGTTTAACATGCAAGTCTACCTTGGTATTCTTTACTAGTTACTACCCCGATTTTTATTTTTCTTAGCTAATCCTTTACTACCCCCAGATCTGATCGATTGGTCAGTTAAAGAACATGATATTTGTCAAGTAGGAATTTAATTCATGATTCTAAGAGTAATAATTACATTCAATGGTCATCGGTTCAAATGTCCTCAACAACATGTGTCTATGACTAGAGTGTGGCAAACGGTCCGGGCCAAACAGGTTTTCCGTCCGGACTGGACCGTTTAGCCCATTTCGGAAAATGGGCGGATACGGGCGGGTTGGGTGTCGAAAACGGGTGGTCCGGGCTTTATCCGTGTAACAAAACGGGCGGTCCGATTTTTTACAACGAAAAACGGGCGAATGCGGTCTTTATCCGTATAACCCGCTAAAATAATAGTATATTAATTAAAAATCTTTTTATAGTTTATTAAAATTAAAACGCACACATTTCAATTCTCATCTCATTTCAATATCTCAATTCTCATCTCATCCTTGCTTTGCTTTCGCTTCCCCGTTGCCGTAAGTCGTAACCCTTTCATTCCATCCGTTCTGTTCATCTTCATCTGCGGCAGCGGCGCTACTCTCTGACTCTGACCCGACGTTGTGCTTCCTTTCCTGTCTCTCCCTGGATTGGGTTCGCCGCTGGGCCTTGGAGTGTTGGAGATTTTGGGTTTCGTCGGCATTTCCGATTTTGGATTTCTAGAGTTTGCCCACCAGGAAACGGCAGTCTTGCTTCTTTTTTTCCTTCATCTTCTTCAGATAGCTTCAGTTTCCTCCTTCATCTTCTTCAATTTCTCCATCATTTGTACATCTTTGATTTTGGACTTAGATCCGTCCATTGAGTGATTGGTGGATATTAAACGACGCCACTGTTGAATTGGTGGATATTTTTGGTGGGAATGTCTTAGCTTTGCACACTAATGTCACTAAAGTCTTATGTGGAACTAGAAGGTTTCACTCAGAAAAGAAGTTTGGTTTAACTTCTGTTTAGTAAGTTTGTTTGGGTGCATCGTCTGTTTTTAGTTTTGAAGAAATGATCCTTAACAGTTTTTAATTTTGAAGAAATGACAGTTTTTAGTTTTGTATTCATTGGGTTCCAGATGTCAACATGCTTAGTTGTTTTGTTTTGAAGCAATGACAGTTTTTAGTTCATTCAGGTGCATCTTCATTGGGATGTCAACATATTCTCATGTTCTGTTTTGAAACTTGGCCTATTCTCTTGCTAACAATATTGGCCTGTTCAGTTTTTAGTTTTGTATTCTCTTGCTAACGAATTAATTGGATGCTATATTTTTAGGTTTGTCAACATGCTTAGTAAGTTCATTCGGGTTCATTTTTGTTTTGAAGCAATGGCAGTGTTCATGCTAATCTGTTTTTGATCACTGGGTTACAACAAAGAGGATCTGAATTCTGAAGCGCTGCTGACATTTTGCTGTGTCTGTTGTTGTGGCAATGAAAGTGGTCACCTTCTTGGTCTACCGTCTGGTCATTACCTTAAACTTTCCATAAAATGGCTGCTGTGTTTCAGGCTGAAAATCATTGTTGGAGTCGAAATTTCTTTCACATTGACATCGAAATCAGAGGGAACTGCATGGCCACTAGAAGAAGAAAAACCAAGTGGGAAATTTAAAATGTCCCACACCGCTAAGGCTATCCACAACCATGGAGGAAGTTTCCTCCCTTTTTACCTACACCTATCACATCAACCCACTTTTCTCTCA
>JAOYMZ010079314.1:0-11576 GCA_025802335.1 Pinguicula primuliflora
TTAAATTCCCAAATCAAGAACCCTAGAATCGAAAACGACCAAATCTGGAACGGTAAGAAGTAAGAAAAGGACTTACTGAAATCCTATGACCGGTGAGATCCTGTGCCGTCAATGGTTTATCGAACGGAGAAGGATGCTGTATCGCGGAGTTACAGTTCGCAATCGTGTTCCAAGCTTTGGTCGAACGGAGAAGACTGAAATTTGGTCGAACGGAGAAGTCTGTATCGAGGGTTAAGTTTGTATCGAGGGGTGAATCTGTAATTTGTCATTTCAGGATAATTCACGGTTTCGTTTAACCCTTCTCGCAGGACGGACAAAAAAAACTATGTTGTCCCCCGATTGACCCTGCCCGGAGAGTAAACCCCGGATAGATCATTTAAAAAAAATGGATACCAAACGATGTGCAGACAGGGACAACCCCAAAATCTCAATTTCAACTCTCCTAAACCTGAATACCAAACTGAGGCTAGATGTTGTGGACTTAACCATCCCAGTTGCTCTTGCGTAGGACATGGTCACGTGTCCTCTCACTTCTCACTCACCAAAATATATATAGATCCGCCTTGTTCCGGAATAGAAGTAAAATTTCGTGGGCCAACTCCACTTGTAAAGAGCCCACACCAACCAAATCGTAAAAAACAATGAAATTAATGAGCCCACTAGCCCATACTATGACTTCGTCATCCTCTGCATAACCTGACGTTATTGAATCGGAAAATGTCAAGCTGGGTGGACCGTGCAACATTAAATTGGCGGCTCCATTTTTCCGGGTACGTCAGGCTGGAGGTGCCACGTGGTGGCCGCCCTTTTGTCCCAACCATATATCAACGTATAAAAATGGGGATGAACTTTTACAAGAACCAATGTATTTAAATTTCGGCAATAGCGCATTTCATCTTCCGCCGACTGTTAACCGTTAGCTCGTATGCATGTTCTGCACCGCCAGCTCCACCGCCGTGAACGGCGGCGACGAGACGAGTGGGGATCTGTATGTGGACCTGCAGCAGCGCCTTCGGAGCCTGGAGGCCAGCCACCGGAATCTCCACGAACAGTTTGAAGTCGTCTTGCAAGAGAAGGATGCTGTTGATACGGAGGAGAGTGAGGTGACGTCACTTTCCGACTGGGGGTTCCTACCCGGCGGACACTCCTTTCGCAGTCCGTACAGAAACGTTTTGCGGTTCATGGGGTGTGCTGTTTGTGTTAGCAAGATTGGTCTTGGGGAAATCGTTTATTGGTAATGATTTCATTCCAAGTTATCTATTATTATTTGCGGATAAGATGAAACACGTAATTCGTACTTAACAAACAAAAAGTAACTCATCCATTTTTTGGATCGGTGTTTATGATCAATCAAATGGGATTCATCATTCATTGATCCGGTTTGATTGGAGATCTTCAATAGGGGACGAAAAAGAGGTGGTAAAAGTACAAGAAATACAAGTAAAAGCGTATAATTAGCCCATGAAATGGACCATACTTTTTTTATCATCCAATCACACGTTATTTTCTTATTCTTTTCTTACCAAAATTTTCGCTTGATATTGATTTTTCTATTCGATTGAGATAAAAGATTGTTCTTGATTTCTTCTCTATTTGCGCATTTATTGTTTGTTAATTCTAAAAGGGTACGTACATATTCATGTGAAGTTATTTGAAAGTTGACTTTGAGAAATCACAGGGTACAATTATGGCATCGTAGGAGTTTAATGAAGGAACGACTTTGTATGAGTCTGTTGTGGACAATACTCAGCCAAGTCTCTTCAACATGCAAACCGTGATTTAAAGTTAGCCTCTATGTCATGTGTTGTGTGAAATTGAAATCTTAAATTATAGTATAAAAATCCATATTTCCCGTATATCAGCCTTTTTCGACAATTTTGGGTTGTCATAAAAAAATCATTGATGTTTTTTTAGAATTTTTGTGTTATAATCTTTAGGCAACTAGTCATAAAATTTGATTTTGCAATTGAATCATATTGTTTAAGGTTTGAGTTATGTTTGTTCTATTTACGAAAGGATGAGAGAAACCAGATTTGGGAAATTTTCTATAACTCTATTTAAGGTAATCCCCAGATAACATCAAATCTTGTGAATCAAGGGACTAATTAAGGATTAATTTATATCCTTAATTAGTCCTCTTAACGTTTCACCTCAAGTTGAGTGGTGGGACATCCAATACTATACTTATACAAAACTTTCTTAAACGATAGACCAGAAATGGCTTTTGTAAGAATATGTGTTAATTGATCTTCAGACTTCACATACGGGAGAGTAACCATCTTGCCTTAAATATGTCTTTGATAAAATGTGTATCAACCTAAATGTGTTACAATCATGCTGTAACGGATTCTCAGAGATATGTAATGCAACTCGTTTATCACACCAGATGGGACATGGAATGTCTGATTTAAAACACTTCCTCATCCAAAAAACTTTTGTCAAGCCTTCATCCATTCTTCTAAACTCAACTTCTGCGCTCGACAATGCCACAAGCTTCTACTTCTTATTTCTCTAAGTTACCAGATTCCCCCCAACAGAGGTAAAGTACATTGCAGTGGATTTTCAATCCACAAGATCTCCTATCCAATCCGCATATGTATAAGCATCTATCCTCAAGTGTCCATATTTTCGGAAAAGGAACTGGTGTCAGGTGATCCTTTGATCTCAAAATGTTCAAAGTTGCCTCCATATGTTGAGGTTTGTGCATAAAATGGCTTACAAACCCAACTGCATAAGAAATATCTGGTCTGATGTGAGACAAGTGGGTCAACTTACCCATTGATGCTGGTACCTCTCTCTATTACAAAATTCAACGTCCTCCACAATCTTAAGGTCATGGTTTGTTGCCATCAGAGTATCTGGTGGCTTGCAATCCAACATTCAAGAATCAGTCAACAAATCAAGAATATATTTCTTCTGAGCAATATAGATACCATACTTCGATATCACCACTCCAATACTTAGAAAGTACTTTAAAATTTCAAAATTCTTCATCCCAAACTTCTTGAAAAATGTCTTCTTAGCCCATCAATCTTCTAATGATCAAATTGTCATATCATCAACATAAATAATCAGGTATGTTATGCCTTGCTTTATTTGATTCAAAAACAAAGAGTGATTTGATTACTCTGTATATATACATATCTCCACATCACAAGTGAAGAACGTGGTCTTTTCTTTATTTTTAAAACAATTCCAGTCTAATTTCAGGCGAGGAAACATGGCTAAGGATAATGAAGTGAATTCCAGAACTGGTCGCGGTCACCTCCACCCGCTCGTGGAGGCGGAGAAGGTCATAACTATCCATGCTTTCAATCGAGGGGGACACAAGACTCTCGTAGGCCCCTGCAGTTTAGTTAGTAGAAAGATTTCTTCCTAAGACCCCACGGCCGTGGGATAACCATTTTTTCATTTTTGGGCGGTTTCATACTCGGGTCACATGTTAGGCACAAAAGGAAGAAAACTGAGTCAAAGCGACAAACTACGCTCTGGGAGACTGTTTCTAGCCATACAATGCCTTCTTGAGTATACATCCCTCTCTGGATCGAAACTCCCGAGAAAAAATTGGTGGTGGTTCCACGTAAACCTCATCCTCAAGATCTCCATATAAAAATACATTCTTTACATCAAATTAATGTAAAGGCCAATCCATGTTAATTGTAATAGAGAAAAGAGCACGGATAGTAACCGTCTTTGCAACTCGGGAGAAAGTCTCAGTATATAGATCCCATAGGCCTGAGTGTAACCTTTGGCTACCAATCATGCTTTAAATCTCTCAATTGAGCTATATGCTTGACGCTTCACAGTAAACACCTATCTTCATAGGTTTCTTTCTCAAAGCCTGCATCTCAACCTCTATCGCCTTTTTCATTCTGGAATGCTCAACGTCTCCTCAACACTTCTTGGAACATCTTTCCTATATAGAGAAACACTAAATGCTATCAGATATTTCTTTATCCCATGAACATGATCAGCGCAATACTTCTTAGCTACAACACCACGTGTACTCTGAGGTAGAAGCACACTTATCGATGCAAAATTCTCAACCACAACTGGGCCATCTAAATCAACATCCTCAACAACAACATCATAGTGAGAATCCAAGTCAGAATTGGGGCCATAAATACATACATGAATATGTGGAACTTCACTCATGAGTGGATGGTGGAGTAGATAAAACTGGAGATGATGAGCTAATCCACTCGAGTGGGTCACATGAATTCTCCCCCTGACCAGGGGAGTGGGAAGGGTGCGGGATGAAGTGCTCGGACACAACAGTCACAATTAATAATGGTGAACATATGGCTTGTAACAGGATCAAAACATCTATATCCTTTATGATTGACTCCATACCCAACAAAAACATACTTTACTACATAAGAACTAGTACGACTGCGCTTCAGAATACTTTCCTACATGGAGTTGGTTTATAAGTCTATTCCATATCCGTGTGGGACAATATTCCAAAGCTTCTTCTCAAGTCCAACTAGATAAACACTGTTGATATTTGGGCTAACACACGTATAATGTCCAATTGGGTCATACCCCATTATGGGAACAATACTCGGACTTGTCTCGAAATAATTTGAAGGACCCTAGAAAAGAATCATTGAGGCTCCCACAATAATACCAATTTAAACCAACCATGGTACACCCACAAACCGTGGGCCAATTTACTCAGCACTTTTCCCGAAACAAATCACTGATCTAGATTGTCCGTTCTAATACTATGTTAGAAAACAAACTTGGCTCGATTCACATGTGCACAGGTAAGCGTGTGGGGCTAACTTATAAAGAAGATACGGTTTACTCTCAGAGTCTAAGGTAATTGATTGTAGCACTACATTCCTTACTTATAAGTGGGTTGATATTACTTTCTCAAAGTTGGACATTCTCAACAATTAAACATATATTTATAGGCAGAACTAAATTGTATGACCACTTCTCAAAAGTTTTCGATAAGAAAATTCCGAAAATGTTAAAAATATTTTTTCGGTGGCTCGAATTTGCCTAAAAAGGTGGTGTACCAGATCATGTACAGTTAATATCCGGTACACCCAAACAAGATATAAATAATAATAGACTATTGCATCTCAGAAGTATACGAGGGACAGTTCGAAACTTGGAACTTAGCATCTCACAGTAATAAATTACTTATGTGCATTGTTGGTAGGATATGTGAGTTCCCCATATGACATATTCTATGCGTCATATTGCAGGAACCGTGCAGCTGAAAAACTCTTTGGATATAAGCAATATGAAGTAATTGGGCAGAGATTTCTTGAGCTTCTTTTTGATGCAAAACATCGTTCTTCAGTTCTGGAAATCATAAAGAGGTTGTTAAACTCTGGTGAACCTTGGCATGGTCAGCTCCTTCTTAAAACAAAATACGGTAGAGATTTCATGGCATTGGTTAATAAGACCCCTCTGTACGAGGCTGGTGAGCTTGTTGGGATTGTAATTGTGTCAATCGAGGATCCAATATTTAATAGCCGCGAAACAGGAAATGTGAGAAGCCATGCAGTGCATGGTATTGGAAAATTGGAAGATCAGAGAAGAGATGTGAAGCGTATCCAATGGATGCCCCGGCCACAAATTGCTGCAGTTCCCGCTGAAAGCTCTAAGCCCCCTAAGATGGTGATTTCTTAACACTATTAACTTCTTATTGTCAAACTTCTCCTCCCAATGATATGGTGTACAATGGTGTCGAATTATAATCTGGACTGTTGGGATTAAAAACGGTTCAGATCAAATGACTCATTTAATATCTACTTAAAAACACTTTTGATCTGAACCGCTGAATTTTAATGCAACGATCCAGATTAGAATTCAGCGGATTTTTTTTTTCATTCAGGAGGAGAAAATAATTCGACTAGATGACGATGTATTTATAACTGATCTCTTTGTTAAACCTTGTATGTCAAACTGTAGACCGGAATTTTTTCGTCGAAGTTCCAAACAAGGCCAAACAGCAGCATGGACAAGAAACTTCAGATCAACCGTCTCCAAGACAATTCCACAGAGTATAACAATAGTGTTGTTTCTCTCCTGAGTAATTCACTTGGCATCCCTTCCCATTCCCAGTTATGTAATGCTGATGCTTCTAAGCCCATATCACCGGGGTACAGAACACTCTCCAGTGGAACTTACTCGGGTGCAAATGAAGTGTTAACATCAGGATTCAACTCTGATGTAAGAGAAGTTTTAAATGTAGATCCGAGATTATCAGGTTTTCATGAGATCCAAAGTCCAGAGGAGGAGGCAGGTAGTGGACCTGCATACTCGTCTAGCAAAAGTGATAACGGTCCATCATCTCTCGACGATGAGATCTGTTGGGAAAATTTACAGATAAAGGAAGAAGTTGGTCATGGTAAATTTAAATAACTCTTATTTTTTTTCTTTTTTTCGAGCTTGAGATCTCCACGGAAATAATCTTCCCATCCTGTGAGGGGTGGGAGTATAATTGCATACATCATACCCTCCCCAGACCCTACTAAGGGCAATATTTACTGGGTATGTTTGGTTTGGTTTGATTTTTACCTGAGTTCATATGCACATTTTAGAATCAGGATATATTCCTCAGTGACACTCTTTGCAACACTTTTTTGGATTGCAGGTTCATTTGCAGTTGTGTATCGTGGAGTTTGGAATGGATCAGTATGTCAGTAACCTCACATCTATTTCATTTAAGACAGGAAATAAAAAAGTATAGTCATCTGTTATTTGCATTGCATCTCTTGTTTTACAGGATGTTGCTGTTAAGGTTTATCATGGGAATCTGTTTAGTGATGCAACCATGGAAGACTACCAAAAAGAGGTGCCTAATGCTTTCGAGATCCGATTTATACCACGAAAGTCATCCCAAGAAAAGTTCACCCACAACATAAGCACACACATACGATGTGTGTGTGTGGGCCCCACTCTTGTGAGTGGGGTGAACTTTTCGTGGGTTGAACTTTCGTGGTATAAATCAATTGTCAACGCTTTCATACATGATGCAGTTGTTGTGTTCCACAAAACTTTAACTTTGAATCTTAAAATATCATATTAGATTGCTATAATGAGAAGAGTGAGGCATCCAAATGTTTTGCTGTTTATGGGAGTAGTATGCTCAGACGAGAAACTTGCCATTGTTACAGAATTCTTGACCAGGTAGATCAAGCAACTTTTCTTTTCTGTAGCGATGATAACTCTGAGCAAAAAGACACTAGATCTATCTATCAATGGAATGATTCCAAAAAGAGTAATTTTCACTAGAACATGCTGATATAGCAGATTCTTCTTATTGTCCATTTTGTGAGTGATACATTGTTCAAATGCACAACAAGTTACAATGTTTTAAAATCTTGGACAGAGGAAGTCTCTTCAAAACAATTCATAGGAGTAATCAGTCATTAGACACCAAACGACGTCTGAGGATGGCTATTGATGTGGTATGTAGGCCATGAATTTGAATATTTTCCTGCATTCCTTTTACATGTGTCAATATGGATCTCGGGTGTGTGCGGGGTTTGGTAACTCACCGCACACTATGCGGTACCCATATGCAGCAGGTGGCTGGTGTTCAATACCTTTGAGCGCGCTCGCTGATCGGCCAATCCCGCCATGTCAATTTATCACATTTTTTGCAACTTCACTTTTGTAACTTCTCCTGTGCAGGCCAGAGGCATGAACTATTTGCATAACAGAAATCCTCCCATAGTTCATAGAGACCTAAAGTCTTCAAACCTTCTTGTTGACAAAAACTGGACTGTCAAGGTATTGACTTTCATAACAGTAATATGTGATTGTCGTACCAAAACCATATTTTTAATTTGTTGTTTACAGGTTGGAGACTTTGGGTTGTCCAAACTGAAGCATGCAACTTTTTTGACAGCAAGATCTGGCCGAGGCACAGTTAAGAGAGACCGACCCTCCTACATTATATCATCACAATTATTATTATTATTTCTGTGTGTATGACTTGACTTCAAAGCTTTACTCTTGTCTGATAAATGTATGATGCAACAAATTGTTGCAGCCTCAGTGGATGGCGCCCGAAGTCCTGCGTAATGAACCATCAACAGAAAAGTAACTTTTTCTCATCTGATTCAATATGATCACACAATATTCACCAGATATATTATCCATTTTCTGATCTGAGATATATATCTTGTATTGAAACATTAGATCCGATATCTTCAGTTTTGGTGTTGTTCTATGGGAACTTATGACAGAATGCATCCCCTGGAACAACCTTAATTCCTTGCAGGTTCCCATATACACACTTCTACTCTTAATTCACTCCAACTCCATCTGCATCAACAAATCCTCAACATCCCCTTGATCTTGAAACATGTTTGTGCAGGTTGTCGGGATTGTTGGATTCCAGGATCGAAGACTAGACTTGCCAGAAAACATGGATCCACAAGTCTCTTCCATCATCTCTGACTGTTGGCAAAGGTAAAAAGTACAGATTGTTCCTTTATCTCTAATCCAATGGCATTGTAATATATCTATATAATGTATCACAGCAACCCTGATGATCGTCCATCGTTTGAATCCCTCCTCAACAAGATGATCACCATGGTCCAAACTGGTTCCGAAGTTATTACAACCAAAACAACAACTTCCGTACCAAAAGAATTGTCCTAATAATTCCACACGGTCACGAAGGAGCTTCACAGAGTTGTGGAGAATAGCAGAAAACAACCTCTTTTATTTATTTTTTTTTCTTGCAATTTATTATTAATGGATGTAGAAAATTACATAGGTATATTGGCCTCTAAAACTAATATAAAAGGACGTCAAACGAAAAATACCTAGTAACGACCTACCCATTGATGAACCTAAAAGAAACCAACGGAAAAACCTAGATTCGGATTACACGTGGGTACCTCCTACCCATCCGAACCACTAAGTGAAGAGGGTAAATCGTCCTGCCTCCTTAAAACCTTTCCCGGCAAACCTCCGGGGTAAGAGGGAAATCCGGAAAAGGAAAGAGTACAGCACCCGACTTGCCTCTTTTACAATATAAGTGTTGTGCATGCCTACCCTTTATGTACCCCTAGCCCAAAGTGTAACAAGTTGATGGATTTGTGGGAGATCTTTTTCCTTCTCCTTCCAACTTGGAGTTTCCTTCCAACCTGGAGTATTGAGAGGAAATCTGTTCTAACGTAATGCCGTTCCAACTTGTGCCTTCTGCTCTTCCAAAGCTGAGAAAGCTAAACTCTTTTCCTAAACATTTGTAGTCTTCAGAATCATCTTGAGGAAGCTCTTTAGATTTCGTGGAGTCTGCTGTTCTGAACCGTGGAGGAGAGTTCTACTCCACCATCAGATCGTGGCAATATCAGCTTCACAGAGGCGTGGTGAATGCGTCTCTGATCATCCCTGCATAAAGGAGAACACTACCTATCCAGGATCAAAATTACCAGTTGTGTTGATGTGTAGTCTCTGTAATATGCCTTGCTCACGAGGACTAACTGTGGGGAAACATTTGTATGAGGCCTGCACCACATCCTGTATGAGTGATATTGCTGAGTTGATGGTTCTTTGTGCAGATACTGATGCGTTTTCAAACCTGCAATTGCACCTGCTCTTCCAGATTTCCCAACATATAACTTGAGGGGTTAAGATGTATATGAATCTGATCATTTTGCTACCTTTAAACTGATGCCATTTCCTGAATCTATCTGATATGCCTAAAGTGGAAATTGGGACGTCTAACAGAAGATGAAAATGGTTCCAAACTGATTCTGCAAGCTGACCAGAAGAGAAAAGATGCATAGTAGTTTCAATTTGGGGGGATGATGGACAGCAACAACACCAAGATGCAAAAGAGATGCCTATTTTTTGGATTGCTTCGTCCACAGGAACTATATTAAGGAGGATTCTCCAAGAGTGTATACTGATTTTGATTGGGATTTTATCATCCCAGAGAAGCCTGAATTTGGATCTTGGAGGACCTCTTTGTCGAATTAGGGACCATGCTGCCTTACTTGAGAAAAGACCATTCGTGGAGCCTTCCCATATTTGTCTATCCCTCCCTGGAATGAGCTCTAGCTCAAGAATTTGAGGTCTAATTTGAGCATGAGAAGGCAGGAAGGTAGAGATCCTTTGTGAGCACCAGTTTTCATTGACTATTAATTCTTGAACCATTGTGATTGATGAGGATTCAGTTAGGTAAAAGCCTAAGGGAGCTCCTCCAATCCACTTATCCCACCAGAGACTAATTATTCCTTCTCCTATCTGCCATCTCGTGTTTGCTATCATAATTTCCCTTACCTTTAACATTCTAGACCAGGTGTGTGATGGTTGGGAAGAGGGGCCTGCTTTCGCAGCAACTGATCTAGAACAGTACTTGTTCATCATAAATATGGCCCAGAGTGAACTTTGGTCTCTAAACTTCCACCACTGCTTCATACTAAACGCCAGGGCAGAGTCTCTAAGTTTTCTAATCCCTAGACCACCTTCTCCAGTGGGCAAACAGATTTTTTGCCAACTTCTCCAGTGATATTTTTTCCTTCCTTCCTCCCAACCCCAGAAGAAATCTGACATTAGAGCTTCTAAGGTTTTTATGACTTGGATTGGAGGCTGAAGGGCCATGAGGAGGTGTACAGGAAAAGAAGACAGAACATGCCTGATGAGGATTAGCTTACCAGCTTTGGATAAGTATTGAGACTTCCATCCTTCTAACTTATTTATGAATTTTGTGATTAGAGGAGTGAAAAGATCAGTTGTTTTCCTACCGTGATATAGGGGACATCCTAGATAGGTGATGGGGAGTGTACTTCTCACATACCCTGTGAGAGTTTGGATGGCTTGGACCCTATTTCCTGAAGCATTGTGGGAGATAATGAAGCTTGTTTTCTGAGTATTGATCATTTGGCCCGAGCATTGCTCATATGCTGAAAGGATGCTAAGAACAGATCTTAGTGCGCTCCTAGAACCTCTAGTGAAAATCAAAACATCATCTGCAAATGCAAGGTGGGAAAGACTCTGACAGGCTCTAGGGACCTTATATGATGTGAAAGGGGATTGGATAGATAGGTGATTCAGATTCCTGCTAAGGACCTCTGCTGCTATAATGAAGAGGGATGGGGATATGGGATCTCCTTGCCTAAGGCCTCTAGATGACTTAAAGTGACCAAATATCTGTCCTTTAATTACCACTGAAAACCAGGGAGAGGAGATAATCCTCCAGATCATGTCTATGAACGTTTCTCCAAATCCAAAAGATCTTAGCACCTTAATAAGGAAGAACCAGGAAACCCTATCAAAGGCTTTTGCCATGTCTAGTTTAATTGCAATATTGTTCCCTATCTGTTTCTTGTCTAAGAAATGGAGCATTTCCTGAGCTAAGAGGATGTTATCTGTGATGCACCTACCTTTTACAAACCCACTCTGCTGAGGAGAGATGATTATGGGAAGAATTGGAGCTAATCTCGTGGCTAAGAGCTTTGTGATGATTTTATTGAAGAAGTTGCAGAGACTAATTGGTCTGAAATCAGAGCAACTGCCAGGGTTATCTAGTTTTGGGATGATACTAATGAGTGTGCTTGCTGCAGCTCCAGATAATTCACTACCAGCAAAGAAGG
>JAOYMZ010079325.1:0-27334 GCA_025802335.1 Pinguicula primuliflora
AGTTCAGGAACAAGCAGCAACAAGGATGGCCTTCACATCCACTCCTGCGGCACCAGGTTATATTAGGAAATAGGGAGGTACAACCAAGTCTTGTATGTACAATTCGATTACATTAATGGAAATCCTTTCTTTGGGGAAAAAAAATATTGCTACTGTAATGTGGCAACACTTTGAAAATATCTGCCAAATGCAACCGATAGCAGGGACCTTGGCACACAAACTGGAAGTATGGATAACAGGGTCAGGTAACAGCTCAACACACAATGCCATATGCTTAATAACTGCATCTATACTCTGTTGGCAGATATGGAAACTAAGATGTGCAAAGCGCTATGAAGACTTGCAATGTTCAATGAATGATAGTATACGACAAACCATCAAGGAAATTAGGGAAGTACTTTTGCAGTCTAAGCTTACTCAGTCCACAAACCTTACTGAATATAGATACTTGCAAAATCTAGATCTTAACTTAATGTTACCTGCTTCCTTCAGAACAGCCTCGGGGCAAATGGTCCTCCACCTACAGGTTACATTAAAATTAACTCATGCAGTGTTGCTACTACCAATGTATATGCAGGTGGAGTAATACTCAGAGGCAGTACTGGGCAACTGGTATATGACTGTTCAAGGCGAGACCGAAATAATCCCATGGAGGCTGAACTAGTTGCCATTATACAGTGTCTGCATAAATGCAAACTGGGAAGTCAGAAACATATTATCCTTGAATCTAGTTCACTTATACTACTAGCTAGTATTACTAACCCACTGCAGGGACCTTGGAGAAATAGACAAAAGCTTCTGGAAATTCAGCAAATGCTCAAACAAGATTTCAATTTCCAGACAACACCCTGCTCTACTGAATAAAACAATGCAGCTAAAGCACTAGCAGAACTATGCACTACAACGGGAGAAACAATACTAGATAATCCAAACCAACTCCCCAACGCAATTCGAAGACGGTTGCATGAAGACCAACAATAAGAACACAAAGAATCCTAATGCTCTGTGGAAAACAAATGTTGGAACACAGCAAATGGCATTGCACATAATGACAGAAAATTCAGCCACTATATTGCAGCTACAATGCATTATCACCTCCAACAAAAGACAGCATCACCTACACAGGAACTCTACATTTATATACCAATTTGTCTGTGCAGGTTCCAGCTGCATTACCTCAACAACAACACCAAATACCATAAACTATTTTCTGACTATATGGTTACTATTGATGAGAACTCTTGTCATTATTTTATCTCGAACGCTAGGATTAGACTTGTATGAACATTACGGCTCGTTAGTAGCCTATTTATCATCAACGCGTAATCCCGTCCAAAACTAATGGACAGGTTTTAATTTAAAAAAAATAGCTAAGCATGGACTTGCTAATATTGGTTATGGGATTCATTATTTCTATGATTAATACTTAGAGGATGTTTCCTTTAGAGGGTCAAACCATCATCAATCGCCACACACAGGGGGAGGGTTGGAAAATTTACAATTGTGCTATTAGGTGACTCGGATGCAAACTATTGATCCAAGTTGCTCACCGAGCCTTCACTCTACGACGAAGCCTATCTAATGTTGTGACATTGCTCCCTGGTCCAACATTGTCTTGCAAACTAGTTCCGAACAACCACTAGCTCTGACCTCATACGTGTTTTAACCACCTTGAACGCAGTGTTTTTTGGCCTTTCACCCTTGCCCGAGGGTTCTTTTGTCTTTTGTCTGATAAAGCTTTTGTTGTATTTTAAAAAGGATTTTCATTTATAAAAAAATGTGTTTGGTGAAGAAGTTAGCGAATGATTGCAATTGGTGAGAATTGTTTAGCGAATCCAATATAAGTTCCTGGACACTATGATGATACGTGAAGGAGGTATTTCCTGTAAGCAACAATTACGAAAAATACAAAGCTATATTAGTTAAGCTTAACAAACAAACTCGGCTCGTTTGTTGCGCTTAACAATATAACTTGAACATGGCATAATCGTTCGAGCTCAGTTCGTTAAACAACCTTACGAGTATCTTGGATTGAGCTGTTGTTCCTCCAAAGATCATGCCATCCTAAATACCATGAAAATCACTTTCATGGGAGTATCCTTCCTGTACCCAGCCCCCACATCCCCACTAACTCCCTTATATATCCAGCTCCTATTTTTAGCTGTTAGATTTCAGCACCTAAGGCTAAGATTAAATCAACTCAATCAATTTTAATTTGGATCTATTCTATGACCCGATTTCTGCAGCTTCAAATCTCTATTTCAATCTCTGGATTGTGTGGAAGATGACACCACAAATGGTAGATCCGCACCAGAATTTTGATGCTCAACTAAGCAAAAGCGGTAAGCAAAAGAAAATGCAATATCAAATGAAAAATGTTAGTTTAGGGCAATTGTTCAAAAAAATCAAATTCAAATTAATAAACGAAATTATAAATTGCAAATATAGTAGCCATTGAATGACCCACGATCAATCGACCTATTGAAGAAGAACGAACTGCTCGGAACAGGAATGTGCAGAGTGCAAAAGATGGAAAAATAGAGATGGAATAAAACTGGAAAGCTAGAGAAAGAAGGCAAAACAAATGGACGCATCAGATGAAGATCCTGTTATTTGATTTAAAAAACTATCCAGCCCTTTCAGATTCGATGACTGAAAATAGAAGCTCGGTATATAAGGAAGTTGCTGGGATGTAGAGGTTGGGTACATGAAGATTACTCCTTTCATGGTATCTGTCGTTCCTCGACAAGTGTTTTGAATGTTTCAGATGGCTTCACTGGCAATTTTTAAAACCTGTTGGGACATCATTAGCCCAGATATTTGTGCCGCAGTCACAGCTTTCTTTGTGGATAATGAATTGTCAACCGCTCTCTCCAGCACACTCATATACTTGATCCCAAAAACATAGGTCCCCCTTCTTGTTCATAATTTCGTCCAATCAGTTTGTGTAACTTCTGTGGGAAAATAATCTCCAAGATATTAGCTAATTGGATCTCAATGGCTCCTCCTCTGATAATTTCACCACAGCAAAGTGGGTTTATTAAGGGACGAGTCATTTCAGACAATACCCTTCTAGCCCAAAAAATGTTACACTCTCTTAATAAGAAACAAGGAGGTTTAAACATAGCAATTAAGATAAACATGGCCAAGACATTTGATAGAGTGTCATGAACGTATCTAATCAAGGTAATGAGGGCCTTTGGCTTTTCAGAAATCTTTCTAGATATGATCTGGAGATGTATATCCAGCCCATGGTTCACAATTTTATTTCAAATCCTCCAGGGGTTTCCATCAAGGCGACCCAATCTCTCCCACTCTCTTCATCATTTCTGCGGAAGTGCTATCCAAAACATTAAACCAACTTATAGAAAGGGAACCAACTCTAGCCTATACTGTTCCTAGAGGATGTCAATCAGTATCTCACCTCTTCTATGCAGATGATCTCATTCTATTCTCAAGCAGAACCAAAAAAGCACTGACAAAGATAATGAAAACTTTAAAGGATTACGAAATATGCTCTGGATAAAAGATCAACATCCAAAAATGTGCATTCCTAATTTCACCAAAAGCCACAAAAAGAACACTTCAACTAGTAAGGAGAATCACATGAATGAGGAAAGGTAACCTTACAATGAACTACTTAGGTTGTCCGCTATACACTGGTTGAAAAACAAAAGCTCTCTTCAACCCCATAATTGAAAAGATACAAAAAAGAATGGAAGGTTGGAAATCCAAATCCCTCTCGGTGCGAGGAAGAATCATCCTTATTCGGCATGTCTTAAACAGTATGCCCTTATATCTGCTAATGTCCCTAGCCCCTGGTCCCTCTACTATCAAGAAGCTGGAAGCTATCTTAGCAGAGTTCTTATGGGAGGCCATCTTCATGAGACAAAAATACTGCAAAGACAATCTCATAGTCAAGTGCAGAACAGCTGACTTACATAAGTGGAAAAGACTTGTTTTAAGTCAAAGGGTAATGACACATCACATAAGATAGAGAGTACGAGAAGGGGACATTAGCTTTGGTGGGATAAATGGTTAGACGAAGGTATTCTAGGTCAGGTTATAATTGTAAGACAATGAGGCATAACAGTATGACAGGTTACAACAGGAAAATCATGGAACATAGGGCCCCAAAAAAATCTTCTTCCAAACCTTCCTGATCTAGTGAACAAAATCGTATGCATTCCTTTAGATAACCCAATAGATCGGTCAATCTGGGAACTGGAAACCAATGGAAAATTTTCTGTAAAATCTGCCTGGCAACAAGGCACAAAGTTCACTCAGTTGCGAGATTCAAAGATTGTTGGGACACACACCTCCCTCTTAAAATTAGCTTCCATTCCTCGAAAGTGGCACATCAAATTCTAGCAGTAGACCAATCACTTCAACAAAAGAGTATCTTGATCCCCTCTAAATGTCACAGCCGCAAGTAAAGTCTACTTATCATCTCTTATCTAAAGGAGAAATTGCTCTTGCGGTCTGATCTCACTTTGAATTCCTTTTAGGTATCTCTGTCACTGACATTCAGCTTGTAAATAGACTGCAACAATGGAGATTATGTCCAAGAGGAAAAACATTGAAATATGTCTTTAAAATTTTAGTTGCTATTATTCTTTGGATAATCTGGAAGCACAAGTGCAAGGCTTAGTATGATGAGAAAAGATGTGAAATAACAAATCATAGATGAAGTCATGGAACTAATTAAACATCTCACTGGCATGGCAGCAATACAAGCATCTGCCAAGATGGAGGATATTTAAAGAATTCAAATTCTTGGAATCCAGACAAAGTCGACCCCTAGAATCTTTCCTCGCCTCAGGAAAATCTAGAAACCTCCCTTATTCAAATGCTGAAAGCTAATATTGGTGGTGTTTTTCTGCTTCTACATGTCTATCCGGAGGGGGTCTGATTTTGAGAGACAACTCAGGGACACTCGTATATGCACACTGCTGGAGGATGGACAGTCCCTCAACAATATAGGCTAATGCGGATTCGGGATTCCTTCTACAAAAGTCTCTCATTCCTCAACTCTCATCCAGCAGACTTGCTGCAAATTGAAATGTCCTCAGATGCACTTGATGAAGATCGAACGTTGGGTCATCCAGAAACAAGTGAAGCAGATATAGACTTTCATACAACAAAGAAATATTCCTCCAGCATGTAGCGGCATGAAAGAAGAGAATGTTGTGACAATAAACCTAACGAAATGGGGAGTAGCAAGGGGAAAATCAACCTTTAGCAGCCAATATACGCCCCCAGAGATTCGTTCAATTCTAGATAGAGATAGAAATTTATGGAAAGAGTACATAAACAAATGCATCTGAATAGGAATTCAGCATCACAACTCGAAAAGCAACTGCTTGTAAAATAGTTATCACTCTTCATACTCTAGCGTATATTTCAGCATATTTCTTTGCAGGTACAACTTTAGGAATGTTCCGGCTCTAGACTAGGATTTGATTTAGGTCCCAAAATATGTAAACTTATGTAGCAAACTCTAGGCTCAAATTTGCATGCTTGTACTCATGTAATCCCTAAATTAGGGTTCAAATTTCTTGTAAGACATATTTTGAATTAACACGCAATTATCCTAAAGTGGAGGTTTTAATTAAAAAAAAATATTATTCTCCATGATATTGTGATTGGACTGCTAACTTTGAAGACAAGAGTCGCGAAGGGAGATGATTGCTACTTTGAATCTTGTCAAGCTTATCCCATGCTGATGTTATGGAATACCACATCCCATAAATCTATCTGCCAAACAGTTGAGTCAAATCGAGATATTTGAGCGGCCGCGGCGGAGCCCGGCGGAGAGAGCTGCTTACAGTGATTTAAGCTTTCGTTTTGAAGTTATAGGTTTTAAAAGCGAAGGCATAACCAAGAAAGACTGTTCCATATCGTCACGTGGGATCTTTTGACTGCACAAATGACCAAGAATATATATCTATATGTATATATATCTATAGGTTCCTCCACCCTCTCTCTCTTTGTATATAAATCCCAACACCACACATGCAACAACACAAGTTTCTTCAATCTCCATCCCCTGTTTTGTCCTTTCAAACCTATTTCATCGTTGTTACTTGTTCAGTACTCCCTCGATTTGTCGACATTTTCAAGTGACGCAGAGTAGCAGCAGTAGTAGTCTCTGTTCTTGCGAGATGTATCAGCAGTATAACAGCTACTATCACTCCGATTTTTACTCCATGCCTAACCATGACAATGGCGTAGGAACGTATTATGGTGGCGAGGACGAATTGGGCTCGTCCGCGACGACGTCGTCCGTGGACTGTACTTTATCCCTCGGAACGCCTTCCACTCGTTCGATGGACGGTAATGCGAAAGAGAAGAAGAAGAAGAAACAGAGCTCTTACTTATCGAGTTTCTGGAACATGGTGCCGTCGCGAAACACCACCACAGCGTCCACGCCGCCGCAAATGGCGGCAGGGAAGGGGCACCGCGGCGGAGGCAACGGCGGAGATACTATGTTCGCCCGCCGCTGCGCTAATTGCGATACGACCTCCACTCCACTCTGGCGGAACGGCCCGAGAGGCCCCAAGGTTGAAATTCAGATTAAAAGAAAATATTACTTTCATTTCTCTTTACTTCCATTCCATTGGATAGAATTGAATTGATTCGAGTATTTTATTGATGTTCGCAGTCACTATGCAATGCTTGTGGGATTCGTTATAAGAAGGAACAGAGGAGGGCGGCGGCCGGCGAGGGTGTCCAGTCCCAGAGAATGAGCTGCTATTCTTCCAGCGAATATCGTTTCGTGGACGACGAGGATCGTCGCCCGGATGCCAATTCCGGCGTGATTCCTTTCCTTTCTTGGCGATTTAACCTGACGGACCGGCCGAGTTTCATCCATGATTTTACGAGTTGATGTATGAGTCCGCACGGAAATTTGCAGAATAATTGAGAATTTTTATGGCAATGGAGGGAACTGAATATTGTGGGTTTAGCCTGTTGATCTTGCCATAGCCACACTCGGTTCACGGAAATGCTCTCTTTTGAATTTTGTTGTATCTAATCGAGATGCTTTGTTGGGATCCGATATTGGAATGCCACTATGAGTTCTTTTTTTTTTTTTAAATAGGAAAATTGCTTCATTTCATGAGTATGAGAGATTAAAAGCTGCACAAAACAGGAGTAAAAACTAAAGCACATCATAAATAAATTGATTTTGGGGATCTAATCCAATCTGCAATAGAGTAGACATGGTTAAGAGGAAGGGTAGCTTTGATCCAATGCCATGACTGTACTTGGAGCAGCTCAAACAAGTCACTCATACCCTCAGAGTCGAAACGAGCACGGTTACATTCCTTCCAGAGGTACCACACTGCATCTTGCCAGATAGTTCTCCCTATTCTCTTTCCTTTCCTTCCACCGAAGTTTGCTGAGAATTGCAGAAGGTGTTGACGAGTTGTTTGGGCATCTATAGTTGCAGTTTCTGTCTATATTGCTATTTTAGCCCATACCTCTGTTGCATTCGAGCATTTTACGAATAGGTGATCTGCTTCTTCCTCTGTCTCTCCGCACCAAACACATCTACCTGCCATCTCATTTATATGGATCCCTCTTTGATTGAGGTTTGATATAGTAGGGATACGGTCTTGCAGTAATCTCCATGTGAAAGCCTGAACTCTTCTCGGAGCAGCACTTTTCCATGATATAGCTAAGTAACTCCTGTCCAAACTGTTGCTATCCACTGCAGAGCTGGTGATGAGTCTGTAAGTAGAAGCTACTGAGAAGTTCCCTTGAGAATCTCCTGTCCAAATCCATTGATCTGCACCTTCTTCCAGTGTAGCTTGCATAGTGTGACAGATATTATTCAGCTGCTCTAATCTCTACTGCTCCCATTGCCTCAGTGATCTCCTGAACGTTGGCCTTCCCTGCAACAGAAAAACACCTGGGAGGAAGAGATCTAGTTCTGAGGAACTCTTGATGATCTCTTGCACTAGTGAATGTTTGTTAGAAACTAGATTATACAGATCATTAAACAAGGTAGAAAACGAACCTTCACCAGACCAGTTTTTCCTCCAAAAAAGAGCTTGATCCCCGGAGTGAACTTTGAACTCAATATGGTTGTTAAATCATACTTCATGGGCTGCAGAGCTCCAAATATCTGACCAGGTACAAGAAGTGTTGTCTGGAAGAGATAGTAGTTATAACTCTGTCATATAATCTGTTTGCTCGAAATATTTTGCAATGATAATCTCCCTCCAAAAATCTTCACTGTTTGTTTTGAATCTCCAAATCCATTTGGATAGCAGTGCCTCGTTCATGATTTTCAAATCCTTTAAACCAAGTCCACCAGCATCCTTTTCTAGACATAGATGTTGCCAACTTGTCCAATGTATAGGTCTCTGATTATTCACAGATGATTGCTAGAGAAACCTAGTTATCAGCCTTGTAATCCTTTTTGTTTCTTGCGCTCGAGCCTTGAACAATGACATGTAGTAGACTGTCAGATTGGTCAGAACAGCTTTTACTAGTGTTGCTCGTCCAGCAAAGTTGAGAAACCGGTTCTCCCAAGTACTCATTCTGATTTCTATTTGCCTGATGAGATTTTCCCACATCCGCATTCTACCAGGGTTGTCTCCTAGAGGCAATCCCAGATAGAGGCAGGGAAGTTTTCTAGCTTGGCATCTCAGATCCTGAGCAAAGGAATCAAGAGCTTTAGGTGATATATTAATTCCATACAGCTCACTCTTGATGTAGTTAACAGAAAGACCGGATAACAACTCAAAAACTTGAAAAATTCCTTTCACCATTTTGATATTCTCTAGCTCTCCTTCAACAAGAATTAGTGTATCCTCTGCATACTGCAGATGAGATACCTGAATACCTCCTACTAGAGCTCCTTTCTTGAGTTGCATATCCACAGCTCTTTGTATCATAAGGTGTAAACCTTTTGAGATAATAAGAAAAAGTAAAGGAGATAGTGGGTCACCTTGTCGTAAACCTGTTAGAAAACAGACTCGCCTCTCTCTGGGCTCGGGCCTCGTGTGTGCAGGTGTGCGTGTGTGGACTAATATAATTAGGAAGGTGGGCAACCCTCACCAAAACCATAAGCATATGGTAATTGATTGTAGCCCACAATCCTATTTATATTAGTATATTAAGACTTCTCTAACCAATGTGGGACAAATTCCGAACAGAGATCAAAATAATTATATGAATCGTTCTCTATCATCTTTTGTCATCCCTTACCGGTGCCTTTCTCGAATTCTATGGTATTCTGTCTATTATATTTGGTATCAGCGCAATGAATATTGCTTGATAGATTGATGATCAAGATTGAGACAGAAGAAAATGAAATGTTTGTATTTTGTTGTGTAAAACTTCCCTATTATTCGCATCAATAGAAGATTGGCTTTATATAGCCTTGCACAACTGCAACAAAACATGAATGACTAACTAGTTCTATGAAACTGAAAAATGGTTGGTAAATATCAGTGTTCGAGAAAGTGCTAGGCAGACCCTGGGCGGTCAAGGCCCGTTCAGCACCTAAGCGGCCTATTCGCCCGCCTAAGTGGGTTTTTAAGTAGCCTAAGCGGTAATTCGGGTAAGGCGGAGGGCAACATACTAGTGCTTAGGCGCCGCCTAAGCGTCCTAGGCGACCTACTTCTCAAACAGAGGTAAATACTCAGTCTTCTTTTATTACTTATCAATTTTTGAATCGTTAATCGAATCGTGGTAGATCCATTTAACACCCAACGATTTTAGCTCCGTCTGGTAGGTCCATAATGAGCCTTTTTCATATGCATATTATAGGCTCATTTCACATGTATTTTCATTGATTTATCTACCTAAACACTTATTTTTGCACCTCATTCTGTGCTTAATTGTATCAATGCAGGATTAGAGATCAAAATCAGCAACCTATGTGAATCATAGGCCAAAAGATAGATTTCCTGCAATTTTTAGACACAAACTGTGCAACCTAGAAACCAGCAAGTCCTAAGCCATGGAACAAATGCAACCAGACTGATCTTGGCCATCTTGTGAGCTCCTGGACATCACAAATCATCCATGCACATCTTGGAATGAAGCAAAGCATTTTTATGCGAGTAAGCAACGCAATTCAGGAGCCTAGCATCACAGAAATCAGACTGATATTCAGCAGAATGGTAATTATGCAACATAGAGCAAAACTGGACCATTTTATGCTAAGGCACATTCTGCCATTTTTCATCCATTCTTTTAAGCCCCTAAGTGCCATGAATCATCAAGGAACGGCCATAAATGGTTTGAGCCATGAGAAATCAAGATGCAACTTCATTCTGGAACCAAATATCAGCAAGATACAAGCTGAAGTGAAGAATGCAGATTTTTTGTGCAGACTTGGTGAAATGCTGTTCAAGTGCAAAACCGGACCTAGGTTGCTCATATGTGCACATTTTGAAGGTCCAAATTATGTACCGTGTGATACAACATGGACATGTACAAGTGCACCTGATCAATCCACAAGCTCAAGGAGGGGACCATTTTCCGAAAGAAGAAAGGGCCAAAAGTTGTTAAAAAGTGGCTTGTCCATTTTTGGCAAAGATTGAGAATGACTGCAGTGACCTTACTCGGTGCATATCTCTCTCACTTGGATGGGAGGACAATTCTGAAATTTTACCACGAGCTAGGTCAAGAAGTGTGCTACAAATGTCATGAAGGAGTCACAGCCAAAATCAATCGCCACAAAGAGATATAACGGAATATTCTGATTCTGTCTGATATGTGCAGACAGTTACACATATACCCAGAGATGGCTGCATATCTCTCAAACAGCTGCAGGGATAAATTTGATATTTTGCCACAATATACCTCGACCGTTCCTCTTCAAGTTACATTCAGGGTGCATTGCCATTTGAGCCCTCGAAGAGAACATTCTAGATGCAATATCAGCAAAGAGTGCACCTGAGCAGTTAGAAGACACTGCTACCCCTCAACAATTCAGTTGCTCAGCACATATCCGAGGGACCTGGGTGTAAACTCACACCTTCCAAGGCTTACAAATTGGATAAGCTTCACTTTTAAGTAGGGAGTCGATTTTTATCAGAAGGGAGGCGATACCAGAAAAATCATCTTCATTCAGAGGAAGCAGAGCGCCAGTTTCTGAAGCTGCTGATCTTTTGCTCATATGGGCTGTATTTCTAGCTTTTTCTTGCTTATATTAGCTCGTGCTTCTAGCAGGAGCTAAAATTATTAGATTCAAGGCTCAGTTGAGCCTAGCTACATGTTTTGATTCGAATATTCAGTTCTAAATATCAGTTCATTCCATTTCAGCTTATGAATGTATTATGTTATTTAGTTTATGGAATCTTGATCACATTTCATAGACTTGTTCATAGCTTATGTACTTAGCGAGATGCATTTACATGAGTAGGATGCTTAACACACACAACCTTCGCCCTTGGGGGATGATCCCTAGCTTTAGGTGCCATAATCAACAAGACATTCCATAGACCTCTCATTCCCTTGCATTTGATTGAGATGAGGCTGTGCAGCCAAAATGTCTCATATGCTAGGTAGACTGGTCAGTGAGACTCACAAGGGACCTGACCATATAGGAGTTTGGTGGTGAAATGAATGGAAAAAGACTGATAGATAGGGCTAGAAGTAGAATTGATGCATGTTAGCTTAGGCAATATTACTGCAGCTTTCAATCAGTTAACTTCACTGAATTTTCTCGACTGTTTTCTTTGCGATTTTGAACAAACTATTTTCTGAACAATTAAACCTCATCACCTTAGGTTTCCAAATCATTTTAGTTCATGTCATTCAGAATTTTCCTCAAAAAGTTAAGCACCTCTGAAGCCACTGATGTCATGACTGAAACCAGTTTTCTGAAACATGCTTACCTTGCTCCTTGTGGATTCTGCTTGACCATGTACACTTTGCACACCCCCATCACTTACTCACATCTTCACTCTTCACCTTCATCTGGTAATATCCTGACTCAAATCTATCTTCGAGAACACACATGCACTCGACAACTGATCAGACAGGTCATCAATCCAGGGCAAAGGGTATTGATTCCGAACAGTGACTTTGTTCAATTCATGATAGTATATGCACAACTATATGCTCCTATCCTTCTTCCTCACAAACAATACAGGTGCACCCTATGGAGACACACTGGGTCGCACTTGTCCACAACTATCAATTCCTACAGTTGAACCTTCACCTCTGCTAATTCCTTCAGTGTCATTCTGTAAGGTGCCTTAGATATCGGAGCAGATACTGGTATAAGATCAATCCCAAAATCCACTTCTCTGTCTAGAGCTAGGTGAGGTAAATCCTCTGGGAACACATTGGCAATTTTTTGCACCACCGATGTATTCTCAAGTCTTTATTCCTGATCTAGTGTGGTCACTACAAATGCCAAGTATGCATCATTACCTCTAGGAACTAGTCTCCAAGCCTGGATAGCTGAAATTATCCTAGTGACCGCTCGGTTTTGTGCCCCTGATGCCCCTTGATACAAGAAAGGTGACTTTCTCGATGGCTGGAATAGAACACTCTTGTGCCGACAGTCTATTTGGGCATAATTTACGGCCAACCAATCCATTCCAAGTGTAAGATCAAAGTCCTGCATATCCAAGATGGTGAGATCTAATAGTATCATTATTCCACCCAAGTGAATTGGGCACTACAAAATCCATCTCGTAGCTAACATCGTATTCTTAACTGGGAGAGAAACCATGCACGACACTGTCAACATGTTGATCGGTGCAGGAACCCTCTCTACATACTGGGTCGAAATAAACAACCGCGTGGCACCACTGTCAAATAACGTATAGGCTAGACTACGATAAACACTCAAGTTACCTGACATCCAAATAAATCAATTCACGTGAAGAGGTTATCATATTCACTTATGTTGACTAAATCGATTTCTGTAAAAGAGGTAAAACAAGTAAAGTATTTAGAAAATTTCTATCCCACAAGGCGTACCTGCAATAACCTCGTCCAACCTCTCCTCGGCTTGCTCATGTGTGATGGCATATACTCTCGTCTGTCCTCTAGGGAGGGGTGGTGGTTGTGGTAGCGGTCCAGGGCCCCTGGCGGCCTGAGGTGCAGCAGCGGGAGGCCTAGTCGGGCAAATCAGCTGTCCATGTTCCTTCTTTCCATAACGGAAACATGTCTTGTGCTGCCAAAAGTCCGTCCCACCTCCTTTACGGAATCTAGGGCCCGAGCTAGGGGATGGGGGTCACTTATACGAAGGAACAGAAGTAGGAGCTTGTGTCTCAGTGTATCTTACCCTCTTGACTTCACTTTCGGTCTCTAACAGTTTCGGTTCCAAACGCATCGTTGCATTTAGCAATTCCTAAAATCGGTTTGTTATCACACAGTTCACTGCAACACGATAAGCCCTCAATAGCCCCTTCCGGAACTGAGCATCTTCATCGCCGGGTTTTTCATACTCTGGGTAGCATATCTGTCAAGTTCATGGAATCGTGCATTGTAATCCATCACCAACTCTCCAATCCGCTGAACACAATTCTCAAATTCCCACAACTTCTGAATCATCCAAGAATAGGGAATGTAGTAACGTCTGAACGCATCACGGAATGCCCTCTAACTGTATGAGCCATAATCTCGTAAACTCGGGGCTATGCTCGTCCACCATGCCTCAACACTACATGATAGATAATATACCTCCACCTCCACCTTGAGGTCATCAGGTGTCTTGCAAGATGTCATGTTCTTCTCAACCTCCAGTAACCACTCCTCTGCATTCCCAGGGCCTTTATCGCCCTTGAATGTGCTAGTCCTTTGCTTGTGCATAGCCTCTTATTGCGCACTCAGATACCGTCACACGGGCTGTATAACTGGGTTAGGGACCATTAGGGTCGGGTCAGATATAATTGGTATACTCCCAGTAGACGGTCCAGCCATGAATGCCGTCGCCATCGTATTGAGTACTCGAAACGTCTCAGCAGGTATCATATTCACCAGTACCGGCGGAGAAGGTTCCAGGGTCTTCCCTCGGCCTTTATGCACAAGAACCGTCCTTGATGGTGCAGGCAGATCAGCATGAGATTCCGTCTCATGGCTCACCTCATCCACAGGCTGCACGGTTCCATCAGGGATAGTCTGGTTGCGCGCACGACACCTACTCTCCATATCCTGTATCAATTCAAACAATCATTCTCACATGTACTATCACATATTTATAAACCCAAAATCTCCTATCTCTTCCGAGTGACCCAGCAGAAGCTTGCCCTAAGCCTTGTTGGTTCCCCGTCAACAAGGTTAGTGCGAACCTGTCTCTGATACCAAATGTAATGAACCCCAAATTTCGCATGGTGGCTAGGGGTCGTTAGGGCAGTATGGCCCACAGGCAATACCCAAGCCCAAACATAAAACCTTATTAAAGTCAAATACGATACGTGAATTCATAGAACAAGTCATAATCCAAACCAACAATGGGTATAGGGTCCAAGCCCAAAACTAAATAAGCAACCAACCAACAAATCCCAGGGTCAAACATAAGCCCAATATCTCATAATTGTCACATAAAAGCAATTTAAAACTTCATGAGTTGCCCGCTTGCGCACTCCGATTCAACATATGGGTCGGTTTGTGAGCCACAAGGACTCAGTAGGTAATCGAATCCAGGTGCTCATGAACTCAATATAAAATAATAATTTCATAATATGAAGTGACAAGAAGTACATATCAATATGAAATCTACAAGGTTACTTTCAAATAGTTCATGGTTGCCACATTTCAAGGTAACTACCCACCCACCCACACACACACACCGTACATCACCCATGATTACTTAATAAGTTTGTAACATGTCATTTTCCCCTAAATTTACCAACACCAACAAGGCAAAAGTTATAAAAGCACACACCTATAAACCATAAATCTCAACCAAATTCATGCACACACTTCACGTATTCACTCCCACAACAAATCATGCACACACAATCCCGAATGTTTACAGTTCGCACACTTAGAATGGTTGCACACCGAGCCTCTCCCACCATTACCCGAAAGGTTTCACCTCCAGCAAGTTAACTCGTACTGCCCATACATCTCTTCCTCCATAACTTCCTCATAATACATGTGCCTCCATGAACTCATACAGATGGCAAGGTAACTACTCAAAAACTTCGATACCGAATCATTCTTCTCATATTCATGACCAAACCGTCGGCTCCACTCCTTACCCACACCGCAAACCACATAATCATCCACCAGCTAGACAGCCTCCCAATCACATTCTTCACCTTGACACCGCCCTCGGCATTTACCATCATCATGAATCACTCTTACCTTTAGCATTTCTCAACTCAGTTCGGATCGCTCGAAACAACCCTCTCTCTCATCACTCAGTGCTCATCATTCACTCCTACCGCTTGTGGTACACTCTAGCCGCTTTGTATTGCTCACGGTACCTACGTCTCCTTTCACATTCCCCATGCCATTCACAGCATTGCGCTGCTCTCTACACTGACGTCGGCATCGCACTGCACTCACACACTCTACAGCGCTCACGGCATCACACATTTCTTTATCTCACGTTCAGCTCTCTCTCTATTGCTCGTGGCCATTCTCTCGCTCCCTCTTGTCGGAGTTTGCTTCTTACGGCTCATTCACACTACATTCGCACCCACCATGTTGCAGTCATGGCCTTCAAGCAACTCTGTTTATGTTCTTGCAACGTCTACGGTTCTGTCACCCGGACAACAGTCACATTCCTATTCTACTTTGCCACAATATATCCTCTATCTCCATCACCGTATCCACCTCCTAGCTCACGGTTGACACCAGCAATTTCCTGATCATCCGCACACCAATACGTAACTCAACTCGTCCAAATCTGCATAAAAGTGTAAAGACAAGGGAGGGGAGAAATAATTGTAATCCAAAACAAATCAAGCATAGAATCAAACAGTAATAACACATATAGCAAAATCACAACGAATCCTGTCCCTTATGACCGTTGCTGCCATGAGGAGTGATCGAAGATACCATTTCTACATATATCTCTTCGACCATCGATTACTCTGCATAGCAACCAGTCCTAAGAGCCCCACCGGTGGTTCGCCACCCTCACCGCAGCTCATGCACATTCACCATTGACCACCTACCGTGTAACTCTCAGATCAAATCTTCTAAGTCATTCTCCCTCTTTTTCGCAGCTTCTCCCAACCCTAATTGTTCGGCCGAGTTCCCTTTTATACATAGCTCGACCCCTTTTTCACCCACTGCATCCGTACGGGAGGATACGTCACTGAATTTCTCGCGACCATGCAGTATGGGAGAATGTTGGGCTGCTACCCGCATAGCTCACAGATCCTTGGCCGATTTACTTGGCCCAATTGCCTAGTTTCTAAGTTATCCTCAATTAGATTGAGGTGAGAATTTGGCCCACAATTTTGGAAATCCGATTCCCAGTCCGTAATAAACTTAAGACCCGTAAATTACCAAGTAACTCATGTTTAAAAAAATATAATTTATGTTTAGGAAATTGACATACCTTACATCTCCCCCTAACAAAGAGTTTCGTCCTCGAAACTCGCCACCTCTGGGTCGCGAATAAGTGTGGATAGGCTTCCCTCATAATGTCTCTTGCCTCCCAGGTGACTTCCTCTTCAGATTGATTACTCCACTGTACATTCACATAAGAAACTTGTCGGTTTCAGAGTAGTACTGTCTTTTGATCCACAATCCTACTCGGTTCTTCATCTCGACTCAGTTCCTCAGTGATAGGGACTTGTTTGCTATATAAGACATGGCTAGGATCTCCCACATAATGATGAAGTTGTGATACATGGAAAACATTATGCATTCCTGAAAAATGAGGTGACAGTGCCAATTGGTAGGCCACCTTCCCGACCGTTCTCAATATCGCCTACGGTCCTATGTACCTCGGACACAGGACACAAAAGTATCAATCGAGAGATTGAAATCGACTATGATTTGGGCGAGAAACATTATTCGACAAAAAAGGGGGAGCCTTCACTTGAATTCTTGCAAAATTGGGATTGAATTTGTCCTCAGATGTCCCGTGAGCGTACCACGATGTTGCTTTTCATCTTTGTGATGTAGAGACGCCATAGTGCGGTTTGTATGTTTTCCAGCACCTTGTTTTCTTTTGGTTGATTTTAGCCACCTCCGAATTGGAATTGATTCTGTATTCTCCATACTTCCCACAGGGTTGTTGCACATAAGCAGTTCCAGGCTTGATCAGAGAGTCACCTCTGCTTGGCATCCATGAATTGGGTTATTGTTGGTGCTTGAGTGACCACTGTGTATGTTCAGCTATGCATGGATCAGTCTCCAAGCCAATGTGAATTCACCAAAAATGTGTCTAGACGGCTCATAACTCTTCATGACGTAACATACCAGGTAAATTTTCTACGGGCCATCGGCAGATCTACTAAGTGTAGATCGTCCAGTAGACTTTGGAAACCTAGTATCTATTCTGCATTTGTCATTCTCCCCAAACCTTTACGTTCTGATGCATTTAACACTGCATTGAAATCACACATCAGACAAATTTTTCATTTTCTTTGTTTGCTAAGTATTCTCGTGGCTGATCTCATTGTATCTTCTTCTCTTCTAGCACCGATGGTCCATATATGTTGATCATGTGGCTGATAGAATTATCATTATTCTAATATCCGAATATTCCAAGAATATCTCCTCCACACATATTTGTTTTTTGAATTTCTGGGGGTTCCATATACACACTAGGCCACCGACCCTACCATTAGAACTTGTATAGGCTCAGTCAGTGTTATCATCAGGCCACAATCCCATTATCATTTTATTTTTACAGTTTTTTTTCATTTCTTGCAAGCTTAAGAAATCAATTTTGTGCTGTATCATCAAGTTTCTAATTTTTTTCCTTATTTTTCCCTTCCAATTCCTATTGCGTTAAGTGTTATGATCTGCAGCGTCTTCAGGATTCTCCACTCTTTCTACTCTTTGTAATGCAATTATAGTTTCTGCAACTGAATCCTACCTTTAGTTATGCACCACTCCTAGTGCTTTGCCAACAGTGATGTTGAAGTCAATCTCGTTTTTTAGATTTCGACAATGTGGGGCCATGATTCCACTATCAGAGATGGAATTCATGATCTTTTCCCTTTTGTGTGTCCATATGTTCTAGTGTTCCACTCTGAGTCGTTCATTTTTTATCTTCTGTTTGGTTTTGATTTTCTCCTTTAGCTTCTTTTTTACCTTTGCTTTACCCTTTCATCCATGTGTTTTTTCCTCCTTGCTGTAGTTGTGCACCCAATTTTCTCTAATGATTGTTTTGTGTCTAAGTCATCTTGCTCATTCTATTGTGGATTGTCAGGTTCTCTTCCTGATCACCAGGGGGTTGTTTCTGTGCAGTAATGATTTCCAACAATCCAAGTGGTGTCTCCTTCACCACCAACTGTGTTGATGTTTTTATTGGTTCATGCAAGTGTTCTTTTACCTTGTTGGAGTCATCATCAGGTACACCTGCTGCATGATTTGCTCTCTACACTTTCCATTTTCTTAATTTTCAATCAGTACCTCTGTATTTACTGTGGGAAGCTTTATCTTTTGAGATAAGTTGTTGAGATGATGCTGACAACTTATGTAGAGTTCAACGATCTCACTTTCAAAACGTTTTTTATTGTTACGTCTGAGCTATGCTCCTGCCAGTCACTGATTGTTTCTGTAGGGACACATAATCTAGTTTGAACATTAATTTCTTCTAGTGGCTCTGCTATAGTTCTCCCGAAATTTACTCACGAGAATAGGGCTTCCTCGATCATATGGTTCTTTTGTGCCTTTTTCAACTTGATTTTTCAGATGTGTAGGGTTCATGCCCGATCCATGGAATGTAGGGCATCTTCTATCGTTTGGATCATCCTCATCTTCGTCAAGCCTGAAAATGGAGTATTCATCCTCCTCTTCAGAGTTCGATCCACTTTCCATCCTTCTTTCGTCTAGTCTCTACCCACTACATTCATTGAATCTACCCACGCCTACTTCAATCACACCCACTTTATATTCATGTCTATATATGACCTCCTAGATTGTTCCATTAACCATTTTATGGGTGTTGTACGGATAAGTAACTCGGCTGCTTCAAGATAGCTTCTGTCTGTGGTTGCTTTATCAATTTTAATCACCTTCCCGATCATCGTTCCAACCTATTCCAGAATTTCCATTGTCTAACTTGAGAACGGTATTCTGTACAGTTTAATCCATCTTAGTCTATCGTTGTTCGAGGGGTTTGCAGTCTTGTTGGAGTTCAAGACCGTCCATGTAGGAAGCCATTCTATGTCAATTTTCAGCAGGGCCTCCAACTCCTTGGTTTATTTCTCCCATAGTAGGGCCTTGATATCTCCCATCGGGCTGAACTTGATCTCTTTGCAGCCTTCGGTTTGTAGTTCTACCTGAAACTCTGACCACTCGACTTCTGATTTGAGCATACACACTCTACTATTTTTCAGTCACTTGGTATCTTGAGCTGTAGTTTTGAAGATCACATCTGAGCAGTCTTTGAGCACTAAGGCATGTTTCTGTTGAGCAATATGGTTTATCATTGCGACCCTGTTCACTTTTCCTTATTGTGTGGCTTATTCTTCATGGTCCTACAAGAGTTGTCAGCATATCTGAGTATCTCTTTATATGTTTTGGTCGTCCTGAAAGAGTTGGTATTTATTGTGTGGCTTATTCTTCATGGTCCTGCATTTTCAGCTATTACACGCTGTCTCACAGTTGTCTTTTGAAATCTGACCACATTTGTTCATAGTTTTCCCGAACTAGATATTGTTTAAACTGCTCAATAACATCTCTACTCGTCCATTACAGGCATAGGTTACAAAACCAAACAGCTCTTTCAATACTGATAGTTTTCTGACCACAGTGAAAGAGGTAACCTGACCCAACTCATTTAATGTTTTCATGCGCTCCTCAAAATTGTAGTCCATTGGGAAATTAGTAATGTAGAATGTTTTCCCTTCTTTCATTTGATCTTCATTTACTTTTGTCGTAGGTGTACCTTCCCCTGCTTGTCATAATGCGGTCTCAAGCAATCAAATACTGTATTCCTAGACCATTCCTGCACTTACATGCCACTATGTCCTAATCGAGGGAAGGGGTCGTTTTTGGTTTACTACGGGGACTATGGCTTTCCCTAACCTAGTTTCTCTATGGAGTTGGCAAGACTGCCGGGATGGGGGGGCACGGAGTTCTAAGAGATGTACGAAGATGGTCCAGGAAGAGGGGGTTTTCGCTTATGAAATGTGGAGGTAACAAAGAAAAGTTTGACGAAGGAGGAAGTTGCCCCCCCCCAATGCGCCTAGTGAATCTCCGGGGAGTAAGGAGTGAAAAACTTTGTAGATCTGCTAGTCCACCATGTTGTAATTTGAGATCTTGCAGCTCCGATGTGATAGTATTGGCCAGAAAACAAACTTCAGGCCACCTCTGGGTTTGTGTCTGGGAGAGAATTGCTTTATCCGCTCATTGGATAGTTTGAAACTATTTTAATTAATGACTATTTTACCCAAAGGGGAAAGGTGACCCAAAATTATCGACGAGAAATTCGTCAGAACTGCGATAGAGTATGAGACTTTTGATCTCCAATATATAAGTTATCTAGTGGTGCGGCAATTCCAGTTATCATTGTCGGAATCATAATATTGGGTACCTAAGAATTTCTATATATATAGTTCAATTTTTTATTTAATTTCATTTCAAAATATATACAAAAAATGATGATGAAAGTTAGCTAATGTAAATAACAATTAAACATATAAGATTTGGATAAGCATCTCAATATATCTCATCCATCCCCATCTCCTTTGTTGAAAGCGACTAGATGATCTGGAAGCCTTAGCAGGATGGAAAGTTCTCAACCAAATCTCCTGGCATCAAACTTGCCAAATATCGGGTAATCTGATTAACTTCCAATGGATCTGACATCAGTATATTCCTCTGAAATTAAGCATCTTTATGTGAAAAGTATTTCATCATATCTTGGGAGTGGTTCCACGGCTCGATAAGAAAGTCATCTCTTTAGCCTTCAGGTACTCTCTCAAAAGGTGATCTGGCAACTACAGTTTTGCATTGTGGATTCTCCACACTAAGGGACAAAGGACAGAAATAGATGGCCCTCCCCATACGTGAGGGTAAAGATCCGTAGGATACCTTTTGGTTCCGCCGAAGATTGGGGAGTAATAGATCAGAGTAGCTAACTCTCCCATGCATGAGGTAGAGAGTCCTGAGCTACTTAACGATCTTATCCATCTATGGGGTACATTGAACCATGTGGATGTGACGGAGAATGAGCTCTGGGCTCTTAATTCCCCCTATATGTGGGGGCGTGTGAGTCATCTAAGTGTTTGTGAAGGTTGGTCACGTATTATGAAAGTTGTTAGTTTATCTTTCTAGAACATTCGTGATATGAAGGGTATGCGCATGGTCGTGGAAATAAATGCGCAAGTGATAGTATCGCGAAGTTTGTATACCTAAAGGGTTCTATACATGATGTTAAAATGGTAACCCGAATTCAACTGAGTTTAAGACATAATTCATCATGAGTTCAGGACATAGTTCATTCACTGGGTTAGTGTCGCAATACACCTGACAATTCAAATAAAAAGATATTAATATTTAAGTATATGACTCTTCCTTTGCTCAAGGGAAAAAAATTTCAAGTCATTATAATTTGGATTGTAATAGGGACTTCAAGTTTCTTAAGCTTCCTACAGTAGCACATAAAACTGCACCGTTTCTGGCTAAATGGAGTTATGAAACAGGAGATAACTTTTTTACACAAGTTACGCTACCAGCTCTTTTAACTGCAGCTTAACCACGAGATGGAACAATGCCCAACCATTCTGCAAGAGATTGCTGATGCAGTATTACAAAGTATTAAATGAGAAGCATACTTCGGCTGCTGCCTGATTCGAACAGAGAATCATACAAGTGGTCTATCATTCCCTGGAGGTGATATGCTACATATCTAGCAAATCACCTCCGATCAAGGCACACATGAGCAAACAAAAATGGAAAAATGGCTTGATCTCATTTTCTGTTCTGCTATTTGTATGATGATCACGCTGATTGAGTTGGGGAGATTCCATGCAACTCCAGGCATTGAAGGATCACAGTAGGAGATTGAATATTTTTGGCCGATTGGTCGTTGCAAGAGAAAGAGGAACATAGGTGTTCTTCTAGTTCTAGCAACCACCTCCGGCCAAGGTATTCTCGGTATTGAGTTTTTTCTTACGAATACAGCAACATATATCTCTAGAGGATTAACTATGAACTGCTACATGATGCTAGATTACTTGGACACTTTATCATTCTCCCGAGTATCTTGGCTTGCACAAAGGAAACACTAGCAAGAAGCACTGAAAAAGGATAGCATGTTGGAGTTTAACCTTACATCTCCTCAAGGAATGCAGCATTTGGAGTACATGCCCGAAGAAGCCTAAGCAAGAAGAATATATCCGAGAGGATGCTAAGTGCGAAATCCTGCTGCATATCTTATAGGGCTGAGGAAAAACAAGTTAGACCAAACTCAAGTTAAAAGAAGTCCAAGTGTTGCAGAGTTGAATACTTCCAATTTGTGGAAGTTTCCCACAACTTTGTAAAAAATAGATAGTGCTCACATTTTATTTTGAGATTGTAAAAACCTTTTGCCGGAGGAGGTTGGCCAATATTAGTAATAAAAAAAATTTTAAAAAAAGATTGTAATAGAATATAGATTCTTCAGTTCTCTTCTATATATATGGGTCACGTCTAGGGTTCTGTACAGATTGAGATTAATTATCACAATTCTTCTCCTTCTCATCGGAGCAGTTATTTTTGCTGGCATGGATTTACAGGTGTTTCTCTCCAACTTTTGATCGTAGAGTGCACGCTTGTTCGGAAGTGGCTGTGGTAACTTTCAAAATCGATTGGTGTATGACGATTACCACCACGATTGTGACGAAATTATTTTCAAGGCAACGTGCGTTCATGACACAGCTTGAATTAAGGACTTGAAAGTTCTTCAATTTTTTAAAATTTGCAGTATTTTACCAACATCAATGTGTATACCATAAAGGGGAGAGAAAACATAGCCATCGAGTGCTATAATGCTCGAATAGTTGCCAAATATTATACTCAAACCTACATAATTGACTACTCTGAAACCTTCTCACCAATGGTAAAAATTGATATTATTTGCATTCTCTTTTCTATTGCAGCTAATCTGAATTGGTCTCTTCACCGGTTTGATGTGAGAAATATTTTTCTGAATACCTAGAAGAGGTCGTGTATATGAAGGGGCCATCTATCTTCTCACACTACGTCTTGACCCATGAGGCGTGCAGGTTGAAGAAATCATTGTATTGTTTGAAGATATCCCCGATAGCTTAGTTTGGGAGGGTCACCATCAAGATGAAATAATATGAATACATGCAGAGCAACCCCGATCATATACTATCCTTGAAGAGAAGTTAGAAATGTATTACATATCTTATTATTTATATTAATGATAGCATGATGACAGTGGATGATACTCAAGAAATTGAAGTATTGACTTGAAGAAGCAGTTATTCCATGAATTTGAGATAAAGATTTAGGTAAGCTAAAGTCCTTTCTCGATATTGAGGTGATGAGGAAGGCACAAGATGGGACCTATATCTCCCAAAAAAAATTATATTCTCCAATAGTTGGCTTAAACTGTAATGTTGAATTGTAATTTAAAAAAAAAAATTTGTAAGGCTATTAATGAAGTGATGGTTTAGAATGGACTAACAATTTTCATCATGGCGACTTAAGATTGCTTAAGTTTGAGAATAATAACTTTCAATCATAAATATGATTGAATTTTGACAATAAACCATTCATTTGGTAACATCAACATCCTCTTTTATTGGCAATAAACTATTATAGAACAAAGATACAATTTGCATCAGCTGATGAGCTTACAGTCCAGCAAACCCACATATGTGTAAACCTCAAGTGCTAGACCAATACAAACCATGCATATTATCAAATTGAAACCACAACCAAAAGAGAAAAGGGCCAGAAAACAAGTAACCCAATACAAACAACATGTGTCTTATGCGCATATGTAACCAGAGGGGACCTTCTTTCCACATGCATTCAAAATCAGGCTAAGATCCACGGCGAGGTTGAGATTAATACCCAAGACATTGGCTTTAATGGCAGTGCAAAGACAAACTGCAGCATCAAGATCTACCAGTCCATTGATTAAAGTGCAACATGGGGTATTAGCTGGTGTTCCAATTATAATGCCAATCAAACCATCCAGCAAATTAGCACAAACACCGAGTTTCAGCGTATCTATCGGGCACGTTAATGGGGCCTTGGGTGGGCTGGGGGTTTTGGGTGGGCTTGGGGTTTTGGGGGGTTGAGGAGGTGTAGTGGTCTTGGGAGGGCTTGGGGGCTTTGGTGTCTTGGGAGGGCTAGGGGGCTTTGGTGTCTTGGGAGGGCTTGGGGGCTTTGGTGTTGGAGAACATTGGCATTCTACATTTGTTGATGCCACCATTGTGAAGAAGAGAATGTTGATAAGAAGGAGAAGAAGAATGGGAGCAACTCTTGAAGCCATGGTAGTGAGTATGGAGATTAGTAGAATCTAAGGTGCTTTGCTTTGAGGCTGTGTGATGGAAATGTATAGACTCCATGAGGTTTATATAGGGGAAGGGAAAACATGAATTTGTATTTATGTTTGTGGTGTGTTACAATTGAGAGGGGTTCTATACCACAAGAAAATTTGACAAGAAAATCATAAGAAATGTTATGTGCCAACACCCTCATTGGAAAAGTCGTTGACCCACAACTTTTGACCAACAATTAACATGACAACAAATCACATTTATTAAAATTTTCTTACTATTTTTTCTTGCGGTATAGAATTTTCCGACAATTCATATTAGTGCATGGAAACATAGGAGCCGCAAATACTACAGACATTTGAAACTTGTTAAGATGAGTCATGTTAAGATGAGTCTATTTGAGGTATGTATCTTCATTCATTTGTGGGGCTAATTTTGTGTCTTCAAATTCAACTAAATCAATGTATAATTTCAACGTTTTCACACACTCAGTGGGGCTATAATATATTTTAACTCTTATGTTGGGGCGAAACACATTTTGATCTTTCCTTGAAGGGGAAGATGAAGTAGGAAATAATTAGAGGATTGCTATGTGCATCTAAATTTGGTATCCTAGCATTTTGGATACTTTTAGTCCGTCAAAATAAAAATATAAAATCTATTTAGGAATTCTCGTAACAATGACGAAATCGATTATGAATTTTGACTTAGGCTCCTTCGCCGTTAAATTTTTTTAAAATTCAATAAATATATTTAACAAACTCAAGATAAATCCAATTTTTTTTATTGAATATATTTATCAATTCAATATAAATAAATTTGGTTCTTATATTATTTCCCTTAGTAAAGAATAATTTAGTCGGCCGCTGTCCACTACTGGGAAAATTTCGCTTCCTTGTCATAATCGGAGACTAAATTATTTGCCGAATTTGTGGAACATGGAGGCAACAAAAATGGCCAAAATATCCATACCCTGCTTTAGGGGGAAGGGAGGAATATCATCTAATCGGCCAAAAATGTCTGATTCAAGCCCTAATTTCGTTCACTTTATTGTTTTTTCTGCAATAATAATATTATTAAGTCAATGCACCAATATTTTTTAATTTTTTAATTTTTTTAAATAGAAGCCAACAATAAAGGATTACACATTAATATAAAAAAAGCTCATGTGCCCGTTAATGTTATTACAAATCTAATAGCTTGAGTCATATGTAATAGGAGAATCGAACCCTCCTCGAAATACATATAAAAAATATACATCTAGAGTCCGAAAATAAAATGTATGAAGTTTGCTTAAGTAGAAAACAGGCATCGCTTCTCTCTGGGCTCGGATCTCATGCCCGCATGCGACCAACTTAAATAGGAAGATATTACTTATTCTCATTAAAATTTTGGGTCCAATTGGACTCTCCCTAGGCCTAATCCTCTTGGAATTTCTCTCGGGCCCATCTCTTGGAATTTTTTCTAGGCTCTGATATCAAGCAAGAAACAGACTCTCTTCTCTCTGGGCTCGGGTTTCGTATGTGCAGATGCTTATATTGGTCAACTTAAATATGAAAATGTGAGCTACTCTCGTTAAACCCTAAATGCTCGTCTAAAGTTCTTTTGTGTGTCAAGACATCCTTCATGAACTTGACACAGAGTGGCATTTCCTGAAGAGCCTCAGCAAAAGGTATGTTTATATGCAACTTCTTGAAGTGTTCCGCATATTTTTGAAATTACTTATCCAATTTGCCATTGATCAGCATCGGCCATCAATGCCAAAGTTATTTCTCAACCGTCACTTTCTATCCACCGTTGGTTTCAACTCTTCTTTTGCAGATTCTGACGATCTGGTGCACTTTCCAGCGGGTTTCTTTCCAGGCGCAGGTCGCCATCACACGCCTGTGTCATAAGATTTCGGTAAAATTTTATGTTTTAGGATTTATAAAGTTTAAAATTTATAACATTTAGCCTTTTGGATTTATAGAATATGGTTTTAGATTTTTGTGCGGCGAAGCCGCCGTAATATCAAAGAAAGCAAAAAAATAACACAAAAATTGTATAGATATTAGTTATATATATATATTCATGTTGGCTTTCTGTATTGATTCCTCTTTTGGGGAGGAATTACTTGTGGCTATAAGGTGTCCAAATTCCTTGTTCGTGATGTCGCCTTCATTAGGGCGATCATTGCATCCATGACATGAAAGCACTCGTCGTTGTCCTACAGCTCACATGCTGCGCTAGATTATGACTGAACACCTCTAAATTAGAATCCGGGCTATAATCGACACCCGCGCCTGCTTGTCGACCCGCAGTAGGGGCTATTTAGGCCCCCAAGGGCATGTGTCACCGGCCAGGCTCCCGTGACAGACGCGCTGCGGGAGCAAGGCGGCTCCCGCAGCGCGTCTGCCATGGGAGCTTGCATACCGACAACTGATCAAACAGGTCATCAATCTGGGGCAAAGGGTATTGATTTCGAACAGTGACTTTGTTCAATTTGATAAACTAAATTCATATTACTTTTTGAGCATCCTAAGCTTATCATTTCTTATCATATTATGCTCTAATCACTTCATTTATGTCTTATTTTGTGCTTAATTGTGTTGATACAAATTAAGAGATCAAATTTGGTAGAATTAGGCAAAACTGTGCAGAATGTGAAGAAATGGATCAAAATGGCCGAAGCTCAACTTATACTAAGTTACTTGGTGTTCTATGCTCAATTTCATGTCCAAGTGATGGTCCAAGGACTTATGCTTCGTGTGATA
>JAOYMZ010079326.1:0-11576 GCA_025802335.1 Pinguicula primuliflora
GTTCTTCTCTTCTTATTTATGTTAAAACATATGTCTCTTCCTCCATTTTCATCATGATAATCCTGGATGATTTGCTTTTTTTTTTTGTTCATTTTGATTGATATCCTACTTCGCCAAGTTGTTTCGTGTGCTTACCTAACAGCTTGGATGCGCACTATAGGTTTACCACAACTATCATATAATGGGGCTGGAATTAAAAATATGATTAACTCTGACTCCGAGTACTTACATACTGCAGATAGTGAACTGGAGGTCACATTTAAAATTTCCTGATGAAGTTAAACTTTCTTCAGAAGCAAAAGACCTGATATGCAGACTACTTTGCAATGTTAACCAAAGGCTTGGCTCAAAAGGGGTGGATGAGATAAAGGTGATCTACTGTGATATATCTTCGTTCATTACCCTTATGGAGACTAAATATTTCGACTTTTTGTTCAGTTCCATCCTTGGTTCAATGGAGTCGAATGGGATAACATCTATCATATGGAAGCTGCATTTATTCCTGAAGTCAACGATGAGATGGACACCCAAAATTTCGAAAACTTTGAGGAGGTATTGTTATCCCCCCGAAGGAACCCCTGACGCCTTCTTCAATTGTGCTTATGGTTCATAGAAGAGTGCCAGAGGCTGATTACCAACTGCTTTTTTGGTTACAGTCCGAGCACCACACTCAGTCTTCTTCAAAATCTGGCCCATGGAGGAAGGTATGCTCTTGCTTGTTCAACTCCATGACTGTAATACTGGATAAGTTTGCTAAGTGCCCTCGTATCACTGCGGGATTGGCCGGTCAGTGAGTCCGTGCAAAGGTGTTGAACAACGGCCCAGCTGCCGCACCAATCCCCAAGTGCACTGCATAGTGTGCCCCCGCATCCCATCACCGCTGTAGATTTCCATTGCCATACTTGAGTTCGCGTTTTATTGGCTATATCTTCCAGATGCTTTCGTCCAAAGACATCAACTTTGTCGGCTACACGTACAAGAACTTTGAAATTGTGAATGACTACCAAGTTCCTGGAATGGGTACCTCCGTTGCTCCCTCATTTTTGTCCGTGCGAATGCAGTATCTGATTGTTTTTTGTTATTACACGCAACTTATAACAATGGACTTCAGTTGTGTCCGGCATTGAAACTCACTTTTTGCTTCGATTGTTTCATCCATAGCTGAACTGAAGAAGAAAAACACCAAGTCAAAGAGACCAACAATCAAATCTCTTTTTGGTATGTATATGAATTTTGGCAACTGCTGAATTCCTGCAGCTTATTTATTATCGTAGTGTTTCATTTCCTGTGATCTGTCCAACAGAAGAGGAGTCGGAAACATCGGAGACGGCGAGCCAATAAGACCTCACTAAGTTTTTTTTAGCAAGGCCAGACCTCACTAAGCTGTATGAATATGGTTCCATCCCTTTTTATTTCTAACTGACCAACAAGATCGTTCTTTACTTGGTGAATACAAGAGATAGTTCATCGATAGGCTTGTTTGATTTGCTAAAAAAAAAAACAATCGATAGGCTTGTTTATTATGGAACTCAACTATAGAACATCTCATCTCTTAGTACACCATCATCATACAATCCCCATTAATGGGTAAGAACACATACACACATTTTGGTGTATGTATTTAAGACCCATTACCTATTAATGAGGTGGTGTCATGACGGTGTGATATAGAGGTGGTGCTCTATAACATTACCGTTTCATTTGTGTGTTTTTTTCAGACTTCCATTACCGAAAAAAATATGTCAGCATTTTTGAAATCAACACATCAAAATATTTCAGTAACTAAGACTCCCAAGTAACAAACTTAAACATTACGACAAATAAAATGAAATTTTATAACCAATTTTAAACATATTCAATATGAAAATTTCATAAATAGTATATTTTTATTTTTTAACCCATTTAATATTTTTGAGCTAAACTTACCCAATTCGACCACTTATTTTGCTAAAAAAAACAATTACCACTCACGAAACAAGCAGCAACAAAATGTATATTTGTCAATTTTTTTCCAAATACCAGGCAAAGATATATTTTAGCCCATGAAAAGCAAAAAAGAACCCAAGGCATGGCGATTGGAGAGAAAAATGTTGATAAATTAACCCGCAAAAAAGGAGCAAAAGTCGATTAAATTCAAAACAAACTAGCATTTGAATGGCAAGCTGATACAGACCAATATTATCCCTAGGCTGGAATCTGTTTCTTAAGTTTTGCAAGCTCCTGTCGCACAACACCAGCCTTCTGCAAAATTCAAAATTAGAAACAATAAATCTCAATCCAAGTTCGCAGTACAACATGACAGAACAACACACGGAGTAGATGGTTAAAGATCATGCAGAGTATTCTATTCAACAATCATGGGATGGGAGAATGATGGAACATGTCATGATTTATCAACGCAAACCTTGATTTTGGCCAACATCAGTTTGAATCGGTCGAAATCATTGAGGGAGGCTCTCCTCTTCTGCACAATCAGCTTTCTTCCCCAGCTGCTCTTCTCCCATTTCCCCTTGACATCTGACAACATCAATATAAACTGTCAAATTTCATCATTATCTTCAAATGGTGTAATGTTATCGGTTTAATACAAACCAGCAGCTTCCATAGCTTCTACAAGTGTCTTCTTCGTTGGGGTCCGTTTGATGTCAATTTTGATGTCTGTAAGTGAAAGCCTCTTGAAGTTCATCTGGCTCCGAACCATGTCCGGAGCATCAACAAGGGCCTGCGATGAAGCAGATCAATTTTGACATATTGTACTCATAGTTCAGACCAAGCCAAAGTTATCCATGACATCAGATTGATTAAATTCATTAACTAAAGCTAAAGCATCAGAACAGAGGTACATTTTATTTTGATCGGGAATAACAGATGTACATTAATCCAACCGAAATCTCACTTATACGCATTTTAGTTCATTAGAAAGGTCATACTTGGATCGATTGCTTGTAATGGCAAATTTAAATCATTCCCAGATCTCAGCCTCCAACAAAAGGAGTCGATACAAACACCAGCCACAAGATATTGCAAGTCCGCCCAGAAATGCAAACAAACTAGTTCCTAAAAATATCATTTTTAGGGGAAAAAAACTTAATTGCCTATAACAAATAGAGCACGCGGTTAAGCAAGCATACACAAGCAATAAGCATCCATTTCAAGCCATACCCGATTCTGGTCGATGACATCAACGATAACTACAAGTCTGCCATATTCCTTTCCGTAGTTAACAAGAGCCACCCTCCCGATCTCAACATACCTCTTGAACGGCTGCACATATTCACCAAATAATCAAGAAAAATAAAGAAATTATGAATGGTACATCTTCATACATCCATTAATTCTGAAAATATTATTAGTTTTCCGGCGGCTCTCACCATCTTCACGGCGTGTTCACAGGAGAGGCAGGAGGAAATGAATGAACTCAGACTTCAGAGGGTGAAAATTTTAGGTTTTGAGGTCTTCAGTAGAACTAGGGCTTTTAACTTGACTTATTGGGCCGATCAAAGCTGGGTTTTCAAAGCTGGGCCACTAAAATTGAGGCTGAGCTAAGCCTAAATAAAATACGCAAAATATGTAGGGCCTAGGGGTCATTTTTTCCAATGAAAAAAAAATTATTTTAATGAAAAATTAAATAAAAAGTTTTTGACTTTTTGGGGTCCGCGTGCTCTGTTCTACATATGAAGCTTTAACAGGTACCGAAACATTTTGAAGGATATTCTCCTCTCCTGCTAGATCCTCTCAGGTGAGTAGAGATCTTTGTCTTTCGCATGTATTTACTAATCATGTTAATAATGTGCGATCTGAGAATTGTCTTGATTCTTTTGATGGTGTGCAGATCGTTTGTGCTCTAGAGTCTAGAACTTTCTTTATTGCAGAATTTCTGTGGAATGATCGTTATTTCGAGTTCAATTTTTAGTAAGCAGCTTGTTGGTCTTGTGTATGTGTGATTTGATAAGATTGTCGTAACAATGTTATGGATCAGCTTTGGATGGAGTATCATTATGAGATACTTGGATCGAGAAATGATTTAAAGCACCATTGGATCACGGAATTGGTACTCAAAAACTTGATCTTTCTAATTTCTTTTGCTCAACTTCGATACTCGGTGGTACTTGGTTCACTGACGTGTTCGATTAAAAATTTGATTTTTCAGATTCTTTTATATGGGACGCAGTCGTGTTCTTTTGTTTTCAGTTGTTTGATTTTGAAGATACTTGGTGCAATTCACTGCCCTAGGTTATATAATTTTTGGCTGTTACTAGCAGCGCGAAATTTGGCCTCGTTGTTCTCACATTTTTTCGATTCTCATCTTCAACAAGAGACGGAAATGCAATGAAATTATGCTTCTCTGTTTTTTTTCGAAATCTAGTATTAGATGGATCCCTATCCCTACTTTCTTGTGTTTGTTCTTGGAAGGTAACACTGATCATTCTATGCAGTTAACCAAATATGGAAGGGACAGCGTTCGCTCCTGCATTGGAGGGAATGAAACATGTTAAGTCCGGAGATGGAATAATTCTGACTAAGCCATTCTTGGATGTATGCAAGCTTATTTTACCTGTTATAGGTAAGTTGTAACAAGTATTTATGGACTCTCTGTCCTCTCTTCACCGTGGAACCATTGTCACCTGTATTAATGGAACACAACGAGTTGCTGATTATCACGCCTTATTAATTAAATATTATGTAAATTTTGACCCAGTTTTTGGAAATCGAAGTCAAGTTTACGTTCTTTGAAGTCTGATGAACTCAAATGAGTTAATGTTAAATCACATCTTTGTATTTTGGTGCAGTCACCTCTAACTTATATTCCTTGTTAGAACTACTTGTTATTACTTTTATATGTCACGGACATTAACATTAATATGTTGAGATGATTTATTGTGAGATATTAATTTACTCTTTATTGGTACAGATAAGTTTGGTTCGGCAATGGCACTTGTGAAATCTGATATTGGAGGCAATATAACAGTGAGATATTTTTCCTCCATGATTGTATACTTGTTAAACATGTCTCAATTAATCATCTAACCTATTCTCATTCTTCTTTATACAATTTCATAATTTTCACTAATCGTAATATTGTCCTCATTTATGTTGCTGCAGAGATTAGAGAACAAATATTCTTCCAACCCATCAAAATACAATCACTTGTATAGCATGGTACAAGAAGAAGTTGCTGCTAAGACTGCTACTGGCTCATCGAGCTGCACAAATGGTCTTCTGTGGTTGACCAGGTTAAAATGATCCAAATCTATAACCTCTTATCTTATGTTGGAAAGGTCACTATCTTTCTTTGGGAAACGATAGTGTACCTAAATCATTTCTTGTACAATTGTAGGGCAATGGATTTTTTAGTGGAGTTGTTCCGGAATCTTTTTACGAATCAAGATTGCTCTCTGTCTCAAGCATGTAGTGACTCCTACAGCAAGACGCTGAAGCAGTGGCATGGTTGGATTGCCAGTTCAAGCTTTACGGTGAACACTCTCAAACAAATCTCTTTTCCTATTAAGTGATCAGATCATTGATGAATTTCACAGTTTAGCATAACGAAAATGCTATTCATAAACACTTCACCATTTGTTGACATTGTGGTGTGACACCAATTACAACTGCAACAAAGAAAAGTAATAAAGATAAATAATAAAAATTGTGGTTGTGATTGTTGGTGTTAATGTAGTGTGTATGAATAGCATTGCCCTTAGCATAATGGCAATTGTAATGGATCATGAGTTTTTTGATTCACTCTTTCCTTTCACGTTGCTCTGACGGAAGAGCTTCTGACTTCTGAGCTTGTGAGCATTGCCACAGTGTCAAACAAATATCAGATATTAGTTGAGAATTATTTTATTATTATTATTATTATTATTATTATTTATTTTTATTTAATTTTTTCGAGCTGAGGTCTCCACGGAAATAATCTCCCTACCCTGTTGTGTGGTGGAGTATGATTGCGTACATCCTACCCTTTCCTTTCCAGACCCTGCCTAAGGGCGAGATTTATTGGGTATGTTTGGTTTGGTAGTTGAAAATTATTTTGTTAGCAGGAATATTTTTTATTCTCTATTCTTCTAATGGATGTAATAGTCTCCAGAGTCCCGATATTTTTTTAACTGTGACACTAAAGGCTTTTTTAAACATGGAACACCTAAAATTCTTGTTGCAGCCTTACTTTTTTCTATATATCCAGAAGGAAGCCAATATGCTGCTATTCCGGATAGCAAAAGCAAAACTAATCAACCAAGTCCTGAATAAGAGTGAACATGGTTTGTCTATTGTAATTACAGGTCGCTATGAAATTTGCTCCGGACAAGAAGAAGTTCTTAGAAGTGGTAGGTGGTACCGGTGATATCAATGGTGATATGGAAAAGTTCTGCACCACTTTCTCACCATTTCTTGAGGATAACCACAAGTTCCTGGTAAATTTTCTTTCTAGGAAGATATTGCAGTAAGGTTTTGGAATATCCATCCGTCTTTCTGTATGTGTCCGTGTCATTTTGTTTAGTTTTAAGCATTTCCCTTTTGAAAATAGGCAGGAATAAAGTCACATTATCCTATTATTATGAAAGATTAATCATATACCGTAGATAATTACAGTAACCAAATCCTCACAGTGAATTTGAGATAATGATGGTGAATGGTTGTTTTATGCCTGGTCGCAACTTTGGTATAATAACAAAACATTGCAACTGCCAGCATATCCGTAATACCTTTATCTCTTCCCCTTTGCAGGCCAGCGTTGGTATGGATGGTCTTAAGGCATCTTAGACAATGATCATTTAATTTCACATCTCACATGATCACAAATAAAAATCAAAGTTGATGTGTTGTGCCTATATATGTATTGTGTTATGAGAACTTGAATTCGTACATGGCTCTTATATAAGTCGAGCGTTGAATTCTTACTGAAAGACTATGAATTTGTCATTTGCAGTTGCAATACTTATCGATGAATCTGTTCCTTGTTTTTCCTCCTTTTTGGATTGTAACCTTAGAAATGGGAACCCATTTAATGTTTATTGGCTTGTGTCAAAATATGTTCTTTTGAACATTGAGATGGCGAAAAGCGAAGAGAAGTAATTAGGGATTATTTAATTTCAAATTCTAGTTAATTCATAGAGACAAAGAAAATTAGGATCTGATTCTTAATTCTTATTGAAAATGAAATGAAGAGCTACTGAAAAAATGGATAAGTTCAAAGTTTAAGATTTAAAGTTTATGGTTAAGATTTTGAATATTTTTTGAACAGGTTATTATTGAATATGACTGTGAGGTTGATTCTTCTCATAATGAACAACTAGGCAAAAGTTTGGAATGATGCAATTTATAGAGTGGTGTATATCATTTCTAGATTTTCATATAAAGGTAGACTCTCATCCTCATGCTCTGAAAAGTTGTGCATTGCACAACATAGTCCCATCTTACTTGTGGTCCTCCATCCAGGCCTATGAGCATTTTTTTCTATTGCCTAAGAATGTTTATTGCAATATATTTTCTGCTTCCAACCGTTTGCGAGAATACTATTATTCTCTTTGCAAAAAAAAAAAAATTCTCTTTGCAAGAAGGCTGATACACATAATACACCACCACTTGTTCTCACTACTGTTGTGCTATTTATGAGGTGTCATCACCCAATTTGGTGCCGTAAAATTAAGTTTGATAAAATGTTGGACTTAATTTTCATTTAATTGGGTGGTGAGCCTCATAATTGGTGCAAAAGTTATGGTGTATCTGTATATCATTCCTCTATTGCAAAAATATACTAAAAATAAAATTTAAGAGATTGGATGATCAGTTTAGGGTTTAGGTCATGTTTTAAAAAAAAATCCACCTGGGCGGCCGCCCAACCACTTGTCTGCCCCGTCAGGTTGAACTGTCGCAAATTGTGTTGGCCAGCCGGAAAAAACTGCATAGGCGGTGCATTCTTGAACATTGCCTAAAATACACTTGCCGAAAAATTCAATAAAAGTGTTCGCTAGGTGCAGAAGCTACCTAACTATCTACGTTTTGCCCGTTTGGAGTATATTGCAGTAGCGTTGAATTTAAATAACTCGTAGAAACTACCTTGTGGAAACCCTGCACTAACTATTAATTTTTCTCTTGGCATGTTTACATTAAAGATTGTAGAGGCCGGATGTGAACAAGGGTTCAAAGTTGGAAAATAATACCCAGATAATTTCCTTTAATTATCATTAACTGCTTGGGGGGAAATATAACTCAATGGGTTTAATTTTATTCTGAATCCCAATTTATTATTTAAGATTATTTATTCGGATGAAAAAAAAATATTCGGATGAAATGTTTTTTTTATTCTGAGGGAAAATAACAGCAAGAAGTCGATTAATGGGCCTGGAACCCAATTGGGCCCATTTAATCTCAAGATACCCATCGAGTGTACATTGATCCCATTAGGGTGGGACCCCGTGAAGAGTCCTCTAATGTCTGCCCTACTCTCGAGTATATATACCGTTACTAGCGAACTTTTCAAACGAATACTGAAACTTCAGTAGTTTCTTGAGCGGCAAGCCAACCAGCTAGGTTCAATCTCCGTCGTGGGTGGAGGGAATCGGATCTCCAGGACTGAACGGAGATGGAGAGCGGCGGCGGATTGGCATTCGCGCAAGTATGTGGTAAGTTACTCGATGAAATGATGAGTTATCCTGGCGGATGGATTTTCTGCACGCCAGTTGACCCCATGAAATTGAACATTCCGGATTATTTTTCCGTAATTAAGAAACCCATGGATTTAGGTACCGTGAGGCGCAATCTCGACCGAGGTTTCTACTTCGACGGCGGTGAGTTCGCGGCGGACGTCGAGCTGACATTCGCCAATGCGATGGCGTCCAATCCTCCTTCGAACAACGTTCACGCGTTGGCTAAGAGATTGGATGATCGATTCAAGCGGAGATGGGAATCCATCAACGCGGATCGAGGCGACGAGGAGGTAAATTTGATGATTAAACAGCCAGGGAACAAAAGAGTTTCCGGCCAAATTGGGAATTCCATGGCGAATTGTACTCCTAAACTTGATTATGTGAATTCAGAACCTCAATTTAAATCAACCCCTACCACTGATTCATACTGTATCCCCATGTCACCACGGCAGGCTTCGCGTGCTGCTATGCTGAAAAGGCGCTTTGCAGATACCATCTTCAAGGCTACGCACAGCGAATTTGAGAGCTCCGATTCTCTGTGTAGGCAGAGAGCAAGACAGAGACTGGAAAAGGAAAAACAACAGCAACATCAGAAAGACAGGGTTGAATCTGAAAGCCGAGTTGCCAAACCCAATTCCAAGAGATTAAAACTCGAGAGAGAACGAGCAGCAGCGAGGATGGCATTGGAAGCAATGGAAAGGAGTGTTGTAATTGATGAGAATTCTGGCATCTTGAAAGAGCTGGAGATGTTATGTTCTGGTTCATCAAGGTATCTATATTATGGAGTACTCTCTCCCAACACTCTACAGAGAATTGGATTGCATTTGAAGGATGAATTCTGTGGAGAAGAAAACGAAGGGGAAATTATTCGGTAGTAGCCTTGAGTTGGTTAGGAGAAGAGAGCTTCAGATAATTTTGTCAATTGGAGTTGAAGACTGACAGAAGAATGGTGAGTTGTGTTTGTTTATATTGCTGTTGAAAAATGTGTGCTATAGGGACAGAACTCTTGATTTTTTTTTTGTTTGAGATGAACGGAGTATTGGTTTATGCTGCGTCAAATTGTGTTCAAGTCATGAGTGTAAGTCGAGACAACTAACTGCAACTTAGTTGGAAAACGCTTTACTTTTGATGAATAGATCGAGGTTCAGAGTCATGACGCTAAGTGGACACCCACTCTATTTTAAAAAGAGGAGAAAAAAAATTATGTTCAAGATCCGAATTTGTGGCATCAAAATATTTTGAACTGTTGTATATTTCATTATTTTTTTTTTGGTATATACTTTGACATAAATGTGTCTTTCCTTTTTTTTTGTACAAATTACATTTCATCTCTCATTGCTTAATTTCTCATGTCATTTTTACACATTGCAATGGATCGCCCCAAAATCAGTCGCCAATTGAACCCGGTTTCTCACCTTCAATATCTGCCACAGCTTCAATTGAATATCTTCTACAATGATATCCACAGTTGGCTAGGCATCTCGAAACAATTTGCTATTCCACGCCTTCCAGACCGTCCAACAGGTCTATTGGAAGAGAGCGTTCCCAATCTTCTTGTCACTCAATGGTAATGTGAGGTCTGAGTAGTGCTTTAAGGCTTCCTCAATATTCTGATCTTGATTCCTGGACTGCAAGTTCAACCAGGCATGCAATTTGTCCCAGATTTCAGCCGCGATGGAGCAATTAAAGAATAAGTGATCGTACGTTTCCTCCTTACAGTCACACATGGGGCAATTAGGAGTATTCAGTGTTAATCCTCTTTTGATAAAATTGTCCTTTGTCGGCAATCTATTTAGGAGCAGTTTCGTTTGAGCAAGGTAGGAGCCAAGTCCAACTCCAGCTCCAATTTTGATTGCTGAACATGCCTTTATCTGCAACTTTAATCTCCTTATCTGCTGCATGTGCATATAAACATGGATAGGATCTTGCCAGGTTAGTTTCAGCATATTTCATTATTTTGAAATAACTTTTTTCAGCAATTAAAAGTTGTATTAAATTCAATGCAGTTAACCAAGTATGGTAGGGAGCCCCTGCTTTGGAGGGAATGAATCATGTTAAGTCGGAAGATGGAGTAATTCGGACTAAGCTATTCTCGGATGTATGTAGTGTAAGCTTTTTTTACCTGTTGTCGAATAAGGTGCATCAAGTATATTTAGGGTTACTCATGGCATGTGGACTCTAGAGTCCTGTACTCATTGTGGAACCATTGGCACATGTGTCAAGGGAACTCAACGAGTTACTGATTATCATGTCTTATCAATAAAAAATGTGAACATTTTGAACGGTAAATTTGTATGTGTACCCTGTCAGAAGAGATAATTTGTGAAATTACCCTCTCGCACATAAGGCAACTGGGCACAAATTTTATCTACAAAAGCTGACAAACACACACATTTACACATTATTCACACACACTTTTTATTTTCTCTCTCTCTCAGACAAGAAGAAGAAATCGCCTCTGTTGCCGGAACGGTATGAGTGAGTGGGAATTTTTCTGCTGCCGGACCGTTGGGTGCCGGACAGCCTCCTTAGGAGCCGAAAATAGATCCTGGCCGTCAGATCTAAATCCGACGGCCAGGATGTTGAATTCAATAATTAAAAAAAATTCAACATCGGGTATTGAATAACCTGGGAACGAGGAGTAATAAGAAGGTGAGGGGGGCGGAGGGGGGAGGTATCTGCGCCGGTGTCAATGAGAACTTCGTCAGCGAATAGCGGGTACCTGGTGGCGAGCGGGGCGTGTATTCCGAACCTGAAGAGTGATAGCACCTTGGAGGAATTACAGGCCGCGATTCAAGCAGCGATTTCACACTGCAAGGATTCGGTTGCTGCGCGGGAGAATAAAATAAAGGTGCCATGAATTGTAAAAGTTAATTGTCTGATCTATAAGAAAAATTTGCACCTAAATCAAGTGGGTCATACCTT